>CM045733.1:65712500-65752500 GCA_024760905.1 Plotosus lineatus | reverse complement strand
TCCTTTGTCAATCTTACTCACTTCATGCATATAGTGCAACGTTTTCTTGCCATAAATTTTTTCAACAATATAGTTTTTTTCCTTGATCCTCTGTTTCTTTGACAGATGCTTTCTCTTGAAACTGCATTACACACAAGAGCGAAAAGACATCACATCATTGCCTCTCATTTCAAACGACGGAAGACATTCAACCGACCATTTTCTGTTTACACTAACATGATACATCTATGAGATCTATTCGACTCTCTCTCTCTCTCTCTCTCTCTCTCTCTCTCTCTCACACTGTCAGAGCTTCATTACCCTCTGGGTACTTCACCACTGGGGTGTCATTATTTCACAGGATTTCTATCCAGAAGGAGGTTGACATTGTTTTTCTTGTTTTCCTCCGTCTCAGCGATTCATTTTTTTTACATCAACTTTTGTTTTCTAAGTGGAACGATTACACGCAGTGATGGAGCAGCGATGATTCACACAGAAATTAAGTTTGGCTTCCAGATACCGAAACTCCTGAGGCAAAAGCAAAATGTGCAAATCAAATCTCATGCTATATGAATTTTAGCATTCAGTCTTGTGTTACTGAATATTCATTAGAAGTTATTTTGCTGAAATATAGAAATCATGATTCTTTATGATTAATTGTGACTTTCACGATTTAAACTGGTGGGTGGTGTACGTTGAAAGCTCTGGCATACTGTACAATCTTGTAGACCGAACTCTTCATTGATAATTAATTCAGAACATATGGTGCATGATTATTATAAAGCACCAGGGCATGTTCTTTTATTGTTAACTGTGGACTAGCTGTGATGGGAATATTTAATCTACACATTTCAAATCTTCTTTTCTTCTTCTTTTACTTTCGGCTGCTCCCTTCAGGGGTCGCCACAGCAAATCATCCGCCTCCACCTCCATCTCACCCTGTCCTCCGCATCTTCTTTTCTGACTCCAACGACCTTCATGTCTTCCTTCACCACATCCATAAATCTCTTCTTCGGTCTTCCTCGAGGCCTTCTGCCTGGTAGTTCCAACCTCAGCATCCTACTGCCAATATACTCACTATCCCTCCTCTGTACATGTCCAAACCATCTCAATCTAGCCTCTCTGACTTTGTCTCCAAAACATCTTACGTGGGCTGTCCCTCTGATATACTCATTTTCTGATCCTATCCATCCTCGTTACTCCCAGGGAGAACCTCAACATTTTCATCTCGCTACCTCCAGCTCTGCCTCCTGCCTTTTCCTCAGCGCCACTGTTTCTAAGCCATACAACATCGCTGGCCTCACCACCATCTTGTACACTTTTCCCTTCATTCTTGCTGACACTCTCCTATCGCACATCACACCGGATACTTTTCTCCAACCATTTCAGCCTGCCTGCACACGCTTCTTCACCTCTTTTCCACACTCTCCATTGCTCTGGATTGTTGAGCCTAAGTACTTAAAATCCTCCACCTTCGTTATCTCTGCTCCCTGTAACATCACCGTTCCTCCTGGGTCCTTCTCATTCACACACATGTATTCTGATTTTCTGAGGCTAACCTTCATTCCTCTCCTTTCCAGGGCATACCTCCACCTCTAGATTTTCCTGCACTTGTTCTCTCTGCTCTCACTACAGATCACGATGTCATCTGCAAACATCATAGTCCATGGAGATTCTTGTCTCACCTCGTCTGTCAGCCTGTCCATCACCATAGCAAACAAGAAGGGGCTCAGAGCTGACCCTTGATGCAGTCCCACCTCCTCCTTGAATTAAATCGGTCACACCGACAGCGCACCTCACCACTGTCTTACATCTCTCATACATGTCCTGCACCACTCTAACATACTTCTCTGCCACTCCAGACTTCCTCATGCAATACCACAGTTCTTCTCTTGGCACCCTGTCATATGCTTTCTCCAAATCCACAAAGGCACAATGTAGCTCCCTCTGACCTTCTCTGTACTTCTCTATTAACATCCTCCAAGGCAAACATTGCATCTGTGGTGCTCTTTCTTGGCATGAAACCAAACTGTTGTTCACAAATGCTGACCTCTGCCCTTAGTCTAGCTTCCACTATTCTTTCCCATAACTTCATCGTATGGCTCATCAACTTTATCCCTCTGTAGTTGCTGCAACTCTGCACGTCTCCCTTGTTCTTAAAAATGGGCACCAGCACACTTCTCCTCCACTCCTCCGGCATCTGCTCACTCTCTAGTACCTTGTTGAATGTTCTTGTCAGAAAATCTACTGCTACCTCTCCTAGACACTTCCATACCTCCACAGGTATATCATCAGGACCAACTGCCTTTCCATTCTTCATCCTCTTCAATGCCCTTCTCACTTCACCCTTACTGATCTTTGCTACATCCTGCTCCTCAATGGTTACCTCTTCTACTCTTTTTTTCTCTCTCATTTTCCTCATTCATCAGCTCTTCAAAGTACTCTTTCCATCTTCCCAGCACACTTCTGTCATTAGTCAATAGAGTTCCCTCTCTGTCCTTTATCAATCTAACTTGCTGCATGTCCTTCCCATCTCTATTTCTCTGCTGTGCCAACCTGTATAGAATCATTTTCTCCCCTCTTTACTACCCAACCTATCATACAAGTCATCATATGCCCTCTGTTTGGCCTTAGCCACTGCTACTTTAAGCCTTACGCTGTGTCTCCCTGTACTCCTGTTTACTCTCATCGGTCCTCTCAATGTCCCACTTCTTCTTGGCTAACCTCTTCCTTTGTACACACTCCTGCACTTCCTCATTCCACCACCAAGTCTCCTTATCTACTTTCCTTCCAGAGGACACACCAAGTACTCTCCTACCTGTGTCCCTGATCACATTGCTGTGGTTGTCCAGTCATTTGGAAGCACTTCCTGGCCACCCAAAGCCTGTTTCAACTCCTCCTTGAAGACAACACGACACTCTTCCTTTTCAGCTTCCACCACCTTGTCTTCTGCTCTGCCTTTGCCTTTTTCACCTTTCTCACCATCAGAGTCATCCTGCACACCACCATCCTATGCTGTTTGGCAACACTCTCACCCACGATGACTTTGCAGTCCCTGACTTCCTTCAAATTACATCGCCTACACAAGATGTAGTCTACCTGTGTGCTCCTACCTCCGCTATAAGTCACCCTATGCTCCTGTTTCTTCTCGAAGAAAGTATTCACCACAGCCATTTCCATCCTTTTTGCAAAATCTATCAACATCTGTCCTTCATGCGTTCCTGTCCTGGATACCAAACCTGCCCATCACTTCCTCGTCCCCTCTGTTTCCTGCACCAACATGTCCATTGGAAGTCTGCACCAATGACCACTCTTTCACCTCTGGTGGTACTCTGCATCACTTCATCTAAATCACTCCAGAATCTCTCCTTCTCTTCTAGCTCACATCCTGCCTGTGGGGCATATAAGCACTAACAACATTGAGCATTACACCTTCAATTTCTAACTTGAGACTCATCACTCTGTCTGACACTCTTTTCACTTTTAGAACATTCCTGACAAACTCCTCCTTCAAGATGACTCCGACTCCATTTCTCTTCCCATCCACACCGTGATAAAATAAGCTTAAACCCTGCTCCTAAGCTTTTAGCTTTGCTACCTTTTCCACCTGGTCTCCTGAACACACAGTATGTCCACCTTCCTCCTCTGCATCATGTCAACCAGCTCGCTACCTTTTCTGTGCATAGTTCCAACATTCAAAGTCCCCACTCTCAGTCCTAGACTCATGCCTTTCCTCTTCTCTCTCTGCCTACGGACACGCCTCCCACCTCTCCTTCTTCGACGCGTCTTGACCAACAGTAGTCCAATTTCCATCAGCACCCTGTTGATTGACAGCACTGTTGGCCGTCGTTGTTAACCCGGCCTGGACCGATCCGGTATGGAGGTAATACTTTTGATTTGCATTTTAAGTAATTGGCATTGGTTTTACGTCGGATGCCCTTCCTGACACAACCCTCTGCATTTCTCCGGGCTTGGGACCGGCATGAGGGGGAGAGACACTGGTTAGTGCCCCCCCCCCACCTCATGGCTGCATTAATCTACACATTTCAAATACAAATATGCACAAAAAATACAAATACAAATATACATCCAAAATGCATATACTGGTACCTCACGTTACGAAATGAATCCGTTCCCTAGCCTTTTTCGTAACCTGGATTTTTCGTAAATTGAACCACATTTTACATGTAAAACGTGTGATTCGTTCCAAGGCCCCCAATACTACCCCCTAAACCCTTTACAAATTATAAAAGCAGACCTTTTAAGACCTTCTTCTGCTTCAATATCGTACTGATGGTAGACGGGTTTGGACATATTCCTTTGCAATATCACTCAACCGCATGCCACATGCCTTCTTCTTTTCACTTGCACTGGAAATCACACATGCATGTGTGTGTGTGTGTGTGTGTGTGTGTGTGTGTGTGTGTGTGTGTGTGTGTGTGTGTGTGTGTGTGTGTGTGTGTGTGTGTGTGCACGCAAGTGTTGACCATGTCTTCTTAGCAGAGTTATAATCTTACAAATGTTTATGGAAGGTTAAAAGCCTGAATCAAGAAATAAAGCAATGAGCACACTCGAAAAACTCATGAAACAATAGTAACTCTGTCCTTTGCACGAAAAGCATTATGGGAGATGCAGCTCCCATAGCCAATAGGAGGGAGCTGCGTCATCCTTCCTAGCCAGTGGGAGGCCAGCGGGGCGGGATGTTGGGAGAGAGTCAATGGGAGAGCAGCTCATGCATTATTTGAATGTTTAAATGGCATGTTTTAATGTTTGAATGGAGCATTTGAATATTTGAATGGCGAGTTTGGCGCGTTTCATAAGGAGAACTTGTTTCGTATACAGAGACAAAAAATTTTGGAAAATGTTTTTCGTAACCTGGATTTTTCGTTTGATGGAACTATCATAAGGTGAGGTACCACTGTACTGTACTGTACTGTGCTGTGCAAACGTTTTGTTTTTTTTACTTTTTTGCACCTTTGTCACTCTTAACATTTTCAGATTATCAAACAAATTTAAACATCACACAAAGATAACCCAAGTATTCAAAAAATGCATTTTTCCTATTGTGATTTTATTTGTTAAGACAAAAATCTTTTCCAAACCTACATGAACTACTCTGAAAAAGTAATTGCTCTCCTTGTTAAAAGGTGAGGTAATTGTGATTAATCATATTATTGTGGGAAACCGAGTTGAATTTCATGGCCACATCCAGACCTGATTGCTGTGAGACATTTCCAATCAGGAGATCTCTAACATAAAACCTGTCTGACAAGGTGAGGTAGGCCATACCGATCACACATCATCATGCCACAATCCAGCAAGCTTCAAGAACAACAAGAAAGAAGATTGTAGATATGTCTCAGTCTGGGAAAGGATACAAAGTCATTGGTAAATCTTTGGCACTCCAGCGGACCACTCTCAGAGCCATTATCCATAAATGGAGAAGGCATAGCACAGTGGTGACCCTTCACGAGTGGCCGAACTACCAAAATTACTCCAAGAGCATGGCGCAGAGTAACCAGAGAAATCACAAAGAATCCAAAAACCACTTCTAAACAGCTACAAGCCTCATCTGCCTCAGTTAATGTCAATGTTCATGAGTCCACCATCAGAAAGACACGAGGCAAAAATGGCATCTATGGAAGAGTTCCAAGGTGAAAGCCACTGTTGGCAAAAAAGAATATGAAGGCACGACTCATTTTTGGCAAGAATCATCTTGATCATCCCCAAAGCTTTTGGTAAAATGTCCTCTGGACTGATGAAACTAAAGTTGAACTTTTTGGGAGAAATGTATCCCGTTACATCTGGAGCAAAAGGAACACTGTGCCAACAACAGTGAAACATGGTGGTGGAATTGTGATGATCTGGGCCTGCTTTACTACTTCAGGACTGGGACAAGTTGTCACAATTGATGGAACCATGAATTCTGCTTGCTACCAAGAAATCCTGGCAAAGAATGTTCGTCCATTAGTTCAAGACCTCAAGGTAAAGCGCACCTGGGTTCTGCAGCAAGACAATGATCCGAAGCACACCAGCAAGTCCACTTCTGAATGGCTAAAAAAGAACAAAATGAAGGTTTTGAAGTGGCCTACTCAAAGTCCTGATCTGAACCCTATTGAGATGCTGTGGCATGACCTTGAAAAGGCTGTTCATGCCCAAAAACCATCCAATCTGGTTGATCTTAAACAATTCTGCAGAGACGTGTGGACCAAAATCCCATCACAGCAATGTGAGAGACTCATCGCCTCTCATCGCAAACGCTTGACTGCAGTTATTGCTGCAAAAGGTGGTTCAACCAGCTATTAGGTTTGTGGAGGGCGCAATTACTTATTCACACAGGCCCTTGTAGGTTCAGATGTCGTTTTCCCCTTAATAAATGCAATCGGCACTGAAAACTGCATTTTGTGTTCAGTTGTGTTTTATCTTTGTATAATATTTAGGTTTGCTTGATCTAAAATGGATGACAGTGACAAACATGCAAAAAATGTCAGAAATTGGTCAGGGGCCAAAGACTTTTGCACAGCACTATATATATATATATATAGCCATTCATACAGGCATGTGGCATAAATTCTACGTTTTGTCTGATACAGCTCAAATTTTACAGGTTATTGGGTATGATATGTGATAATATCCACATACCCACAGCAACACAACACTCTGGTATACATCTTCCAATCTATAGCAATGGAAAGTGAGGCCTTTTCCCTCATCCCAGCTATATTGCTTTACAGGGTGCCAGGACTGATGTCGGATTTGGTCTAGATATTCATCAAGCTGATAAATATATCCCCATGACCACAGTAAGTCTGGTATTGCTCCACAATCTGGCAACAGAAAGAGTGGTGTTTTAAGCCATCTCACATATATTGCTCCTCGGTGGTATTTGCTGTGAGGGTTATAATGATATCTACATCCCTATGTTAACGTACTCGTACTGCAGCAAAATCTGACAACAAAATGATTGGCTTTTCATGTATCTTGGATATATTGCTGCTAGAAGATATAGCTTGAGCATTATGATAACATTCAGATGCATGCAATGACTCTTTGTGCAGCGCCACCATCTGGCAACAAAAAGAGTGGTTTGTTGTTCATGTCAGTGATGGATATTGTGCGTGCTAAGTTCCATAGATGACAGTTAAATGAGCAAGCAGATCATATTTTACTTGTGTAGAAAAAAAAAAAAATATATATATATATATATATATATATATATATATATATATATATATATATATATATATATATATATATTTATTTTTTTTTTTTTTTTTTTTTCTTATCAGAACAAGTTTTCCAATAATCCTACGAGTATGTTCATAGAATGCAGCTTCAACATTTAAAAACCACCAATTATGATTAGTTTTGTAATTTCTGAATTGCTTCATACTTAATGTTCACAGGGAGTCTGGAGCATACTCCCTGAATTTGGACTACACCCTGAAGACCTTGCCAGTCAATCACAGGGCTAATAGAAACACACACACACACACACACACACACACACACACACACACACACACACACACACACACACAGACACACACAGGTATGTCTTATGTGCATGTCTTTGGACTGGAGCAGGAAAGCAGTGTCCCCAGAGGAAGCCCACACAAGCGCAGGGAGACCATATAAACTCCACACAAGACACCGGTACTCGACCCAGGACCTTCTTCCAATGAAGCGGAAGAACTAGTCCATATATTTCACTAACTGTACAGTGCCAATGTTTGTTATATAACCACTTGCTATGATATGATATAGGTACATTTGAGGCCAAGAAGCTATCGGAGATCATTTTTGGCCAGGAGAAATTACAGCCATTAAGAAAGTGACCTTGAAAAGCCATAAATGAGCTGAATGACCGCTTACCATCTGTCTTCTTTAGCTTTGCCCAAACTCGGCGCCAAGACTGTCCCTTTCACCCTCGTCCGATTTTGTCACTATGTATGTGCGCCATGCTTTATTAAACCATGACCCAATTTAATTTCTGAAGTACAAGCCTATGTATCCAGGAGTATCCAAGGACCTCAAATAAAAACCATGCAGATAACTGCTAAATGCTTGAGGGGAAAATAATTGTTTGCATGTACACTATTGAAAAAGATATACAGTACTACTATTTCTTCTGATGCCACTGTCCTAATTTTAATTTGAGCACATTCTGTTTCAGAGTCGGAACATAATTATTATTAGGTGTTTGCATGATAAATTAATCACAAACCCAGGGAGATACCATTCAAGATAGAACACAATATGCTAAACATTATGCTCTTTTAAATTCAGGTCATTATGTTGATGCAGCGAACTTAGATCCAGCCCTGCAGCAATTACAACACATCATTAGTATCATACTTTCAGGAATAGAAATGTGTGTGTGTGTGTGTGTGTGTGTGTGTGTGTGTGTGTGTGTGTGTGTGTGTGTGTGTGTGTGTGTGTGTGTGTGTAAAGTACAATCTGAACAGCAATTTAACAGCAGGAATAATTAAACCGATTACCATTGCCATATATATAATACAAACATATAATAACAGCTTTCCGTCGTAAAAACCGATGCCAAATCCAATGTGCGAATCAGATGATTCACTGTGACGACCCCTGAAAAGGGGAAAAAGCCGAAAGGAAAAGAAGAAGAAGATATCATAATACCTGCTTTACAACCTCACAGCTCCATGGTCTACAACTGTCACAGTTTTTCATGTTCCACGTTAAAGTGGGTTTCTTCAGGGTTCACTGGTTTTCTCCAACCTCCCACATACACATGAAGAGTTTGAGTTCAAAAACAGTGATCCTGAAAAAAATTTGCACTTTTATGTTTTTGAACTCATTCATTCATTCATTTTCTGAACCTATTAATCCTAATAACAGTCGCAGGGAAGCTAGCACCCATCTCAGCCCACTTTGGGCAAGGGCGGAGCACACCCTGGACAGCTCGCCAGGCCACAAACATGCTGACACCTATGAAGCCTACTCTTCACAAAGGTCGCCAATGGTTCTTTTGCCTTTTGTGTCCCACACCACAGAAAGCGAGAGGTGTAGCCTGCCTTTGATAACCTAGTTTGCTGCACTGGAGGAACAGCATTGACAGCCTGCTGATAGTGGGGCTTGAACCCCTGACCTTGTGATCAGTAATACTGTACTGTACCACCAGGCCACCACCGCACCTTTTTAAACTCAAACTCTTCATATTTTGGTTTCTTTGGTGATGTACAATGGGCACATCCATCCATTATCTCTCCTGCTTATTTGTCAGGGTCACAATAGACACTGGAGTCAATGCCAAGAGAGCGGCAGCCCAAAGAGGCCATCTCGGAGCTAACACAGACATAAGAAACCATTCACACTCCTATCGGCAATTTAGAGTAGCCATTTGCCCCAATATGAATGTTTTGGAATTGTGAGAGCAATTTGTGTTCCCAGAGGAGACCCATGCAGGTGCATATGTGCAAATTTGTGATTCATACCCTGAACCTTTATGCTGTGAGGTGACAGTGCTAACCACTGAACCACGTTACAGTCTTGATGATCGGTTCAAATGTTCCTGATATTGCAGGAATACTTTTTTTTTTTTTTTACACCATAAGTGGGTATATGTTGTGCATGAATAACCAGGTCACAGATCATGTGGGGTAGTATATCCAAATTATGTTATTGGTACTCACTTGCATATTCAGAGTGGACTAATGGGATAGATGGGGAGTGCTATACCATATGTTTTTCCAGACCCATGATAAAAGTGTGAATGTGTGCAAATGTGTATGAGCATGATGCCCTGGATGCCCAATCCAGGATGTATTCTCACCTCACTCAAAATGTTCCAAACATGGAATCCATGCTTTTATTTTTAAATGACTTTACATGAGAAAAAGTCTGACACATCAAGCCAGCAACCATAAGACTAAAGAGTCAGCATTCAGACTCAAGGACAAAGTAAAGAGGATGCCTTTGCTTGGTATTTATTAGTACCAAGAGAATAATGCACACTGTGTATCAGATCCTGTGCTCCTACAGGATGCATCTGGCTTAGCACATGGACTCAACACATGCTTCTCCTGAGTCACATTCTGTCACCGACAAAAATGCATTAATCATTTTATTTCAATTATTCAAAATGACTTCATCAATTATTCCATACTCGTATACTGCAGAAGCAGTTGTTTATGAAACAACTATTATAATGGTTAAATCCATTTAATATCACTCACACATTTGCTTAATCCTACTAGTGCTGCAGGGAGTGTATATATATATATATATATATATATATATATATATATATATATATATATATATATATATATATATATATATACTCCCTGCAGGACTAGTATATATATATATATATATATATATATATATATATATATATATATATATATATATATATATATATATATATATATATGTGTGTGTGTATATATATATATATATATATATATGATAATGCAGCCATGAGGGAGGGGCACAAGCCAGTGTCTATCCCTCAAACCGGTCCCAAGCCCAGATAAATGCAGAGGGTTGTGTCAACAAGGGCATCCGGCGTAAAACAAATGCCAAGTAAAATATGCGAGTCACAACAAAAAAATTCCATACCAGATCACTGTGGTGAATACTTTCTTCCAGAAATGAGAGGAGCATAGGGTGACTTATAAAAGCGGAGGTAGGAGCACACAGGTAGACTACATGTTGTGTAGGCAATGTAATTTGAAGAAAGTCAGTGACTGCAAAGTAGTAGCGGGTGAGAGTGTTGCCAAACAGCATAGGATGGTGGCGTGCAGGATGACGCTGATGGTGAGGAAGGTGAAGAAGGCAAAAGCGGAGCAGAAGACAAAGTGGTGGAAGCTGAAAAAGGAAGTGTCGTGCTGTCTTCAAGGAGGAGTTGAAAATGGCTTTGGGTGGTCAGGAAGTGCTTCCAGATGACTGGACAACTACAGCTAATGTGATCAGGGAGACAGGTAGGAGAACACTTGGTGTGTCATCTGGAAGGAGACTTGGTGGTGGCATGAGGAAGTGCAGGAGTGTGTAAAAAGGAAGAGGTTAACTAAGAAGAAGTGAGACATTGAGAGGACTGAAGAGAGTAAACGGGACTACAGGGCGACACAGTGTAAGGCGAAGGTAGCAGTGTCAAAGGCCAAACAGAGGGCGTATGAGGACTTGTAAGAGTTCAAGGTTGAGGTAGGACTGCATCAAGGGTCAGCTCTCAGCCCCTTCTTGTTTGCTATGGTGATGGACAGGCTGACAGACGAGGTTAGACAAGATTCCCCATGGACTATGATGTTTGCAGATGACATTGTGATCTGTAGTGAGAGCAGAGAACAAGTGCAGGAAAATCTAGAGAGGTGGAGGTATGCCCTGGAAAGGAGGGGAATGAAGGTTAGCCTCAGTAAGACAGAATACATGTGATGAATGACAAGGACCCAACAGGTGAGGTTACAGGGAGCAGAGATAAAGAAGGTGGAGGATTTTAAGTACTTAGGCTCAACAATCCAGAGCAGTGGAGAGTGTGGAAAAGAGGTGAAGAAGCGTGTGAAGGCAGGTTGGAATGGTTCGAGAAAAGTGTCTGGTGTGATGTGTGATAGGAAGGTATCGGCAAGAATGAAGGGAAAAGTGTACAAGACGGTGTTGAGGCCAGCGATGTTGTATGGTTTAGAAACAGTGGCCCTGGGGAAAAGACAGGAGGCAGAGCGACAGCACATGTAAGATGTTTTGGAGACAAAGTCAGAGAGGCTAGATTGAGATGGTTTGGACATGTACAGAGGAGGGATAGTGAGTTTATTGGCAGTAGGATGCTGAGGTTGGAACTACCAGGCAGAAGGCCTAGAGGAAGACGAAAGAGACGATTCATGGACGTGGTGAAGGAAGACATGAAGGCAGTTGGTGTAAGAGAAGATGCAGAGGATAGGGTGAGATGGAGGCAGATGATTCGCTGTGGCGACCCCTGAAGGGAACAGCCGAAAGGAAAAGATATATTTAGGGTATAGATAGATAGATAGATAGATAGATAGATAGATAGATAGATAGATAGATAGATAGATAGATAGATAGATAGATGGAAACCCCCGCTACTTCTCGCTTCAATTCATGTGGCTTTAGTACATCGTGTTTTTTTAAAAACAAATAAATAAATATTAATCGAACTAAAAAATAAAGAAATTAAGGAAGAATCGGGGGAATGGTGAAGGAAAATGCCACAAAAACAAGGCCAATTATGCAAAAAAAAAAAAAACCTCTAAACCAACACAAAACAAAAAACAACACAAAATCTCCCATCAGAAATAGTTACAATGTTTTGAGGTGCGCATCTACGTGTCTAATATTCATTTTTTAATGTTTAATTATTATTCTAAGCATTTATAGCATTGAATATGTATTTATTGATATTATATACACATATATATGTACGTACATGTCAGCGGGCGGGGGGGGGGGGTGGATCCTACTTCGTGGATTT
Source organism: Plotosus lineatus (assembly GCA_024760905.1). Lineage (NCBI taxonomy): Eukaryota > Metazoa > Chordata > Actinopteri > Siluriformes > Plotosidae > Plotosus > Plotosus lineatus. The sequence continues at coordinate 65,740,067 of CM045733.1, read as the reverse complement.
TGATGGTCGCATGGGGATCTCGGTCCCAGTTAACCACGAAAAGTGAGGGAGATACCTGTATATATATATATATATATATATATATATATATATATATATATAGTGCTGATTCACTGATCCCAAGGTTGGGGTTCAAGCCCAATTCTTAACAGGTTGTCACTGTCCTTACCCCCAGTGCAGTTAACTGGGATATCAAAGGCTGGCCACATCTCTCACTGTACATAGTGAGAAGCATGTAAAAGAACCATTGCTGACTTTCGTCAACAGTAGTCTGCATAGCCGTCAGCGTATTTCTATCCTACAATGGCCTGGCAAGCTGTCCAGGGTGTACTCTGCCCTTGACCAGAGTTGGCAGAGATCGGCGCCAGCCTTCCCGCGGCCCTAATTAGGATTAAGGGGTTAGTGCCTTCAATTGCCATTTCCTAATTAACCCCAAGGCTAAAGGAAGAGGATGTGTAGGCCTATATAGGTTACAACCTAAAAAGTCCTGCTAAAGATTGTATTTCGTGTATGCACACGGTGACCCATGGCTAAAGACTCTACAAGCACCTGTCTTGAACATTGATTTCTCTGATTGTAGTTTGAGGCAACTCCTAACCAGAATACATCATTCATGCTCATCACTTATGAACATTTTTACCAATAATGTAACAAGCAATAATGATTACTAGTACTGAAAACCAAAATACTTGTTATTGCAACCAATATTGTGAGCAATAACATCACTGAACTGTATTTGTATTTTTAACCAATCTGTTTGTGTAAGTCCAGTCCGAATGCATTAGACAGACTAAATAGTCCAATTAGACTGTCAAACCATTATCGTATCTCATAACCAGGACTCAATTTGATGAGACAAATAAGGCTAGGCTGCCCGCCTAGAAATAAAAATAACTGCTAAAACCATCTGCCTGGTAACAGTGGCATGGTCTTTTACATTAATCTCAATAACACATCGGCCGTAATGCCACATTAATTACACTGGCTAGTTGCTACACCAACATCTCAATGAGGGCTTTCCAAAATACCAAAATGTTACCTTATTTTTGTTTTATTTCAAATCCTGCTTTTGCTTAAAAATCAGTTAAGTCCATAATTCGGAATGATTACATGGCCTGACCTTGCAGTCTAGGACTTCCATGTCTAGAAGGCCTCCTGGGGAAACCTCATAAAATAATAATTTTCACCCCAAGCGCTGTGTTGAATAATAATATTCAGGTTTGTTCTTAATTTTAAAAATTAATGAGTCGACCAAGGTGGTATGTCTAGAAAATATAAATCAATAGACAAATGAAATATCCCACCTGTGTCCAACTCATTAATGTAGAACTCATGTACTCTCATTATTTATTTATTTATTTATTTTTGCAAATATTATTTCCTGTCAAAGTTTCAAATGAACACATTTCCAAAATGGGTCATAACACATAATAAATGGACACACAGTATTCATTCCATTTTACACATCTGTAGCAACTGAAGTCAGTGCTAGACTTTTAAATGAGTCTTAAGTCATAAATAAAGAACATCACTTATCAGGACTTCGTAAGCAGACCATGCCCCCTCTGTGGCCCATCTCATCAATTATTTCCCAAACTTCACTGGATCCACCCATTGCGGATTAACTATTTATAAGCCTTTAATGATTCAGGATAGCTTAATTATATGTAAATAGGTGCTATTTATCAGATACTGTCCTATCCTTGGCAACTCTAGTTACACTGTCTATACCTTTCCATTAGACGTGCTGAGGCTCTTGCAGTGTGTAAAGTTTTTCATTATTTATATTATGAATGAAAAGTTAACTTTCTGCCTTTAATCTGTTGACAATATACTTCCCATTTCCATTCCTTTAGTTGACTTAAAGGAGCTTCAGAACTTTTTTTAAGTTTCTGGTTTGCATTTTGTATTTTGGCAAAAGTTTTACGCCGGATGCCCTTCCTGTCGCAACCCATTTGTCCGGGCTTGGTACCGGCATAAGGGGGAGAGACACTGGTTAGTCCCCCCCCCACCCCCACCCCCACCCCCACCCCCCTCATGGCTTCATGGCAGAACTTTTTTTAAGTAAACTGTGGAATTAAAATTTATTGAATTGAAAATGGCTGACAGTATTTACACTCAGCGACTGAGTGGGGTCATATATGACCCCGGGCATATATATTCGGGCGCTATTTTTCTAATTTTAATCAGCAAAAAGTTTCCTACCAAGAATTTGTCAATCTATTTGTCCTGCATTTGTTGCTAGAATTTTGTGAGGGTTGGTCAATCCGTGTGGCGAGTATAATCCAGACTTGTGCGGGTCACTTATTACCCCAGTAAGATCTATGAGATTTTTGACATTATATCGTCAGATGGCGTTGATGGTTCTTCATTTTGACAGTTACATGTTTCAGATAGCTCAGCCATATAATTATTATTTCTATTACCATATCTAAATTATCCTACCACATTGTAATACAAAGTATTATGCAAAGTAAATTTACTTTTTATGATTTTTTTCCATTTTTGATGCAAAGGGGGAAAATGCAAAGAAATAAAAGGTAACATGCATATTATAAGATGTAATAGACAAGAGTTGTCTAAATAAACATAATATTGTTCTATCATTTTCTGTTTTTGGCTGCTTTTTTGGTCAAAAAAAAAAAAAAATATATATATATATATATATATATATATATATATATATATATATATATATATATATATATACATACATATATATATATATATATATATATATGTATGTATTTTATATTTATATATATATATATATATATATATATATATATATATATATATATATATATATATATATATATATATATATATATATATACACATATATAGGTTTGCAAAACATCCACAAACCAATTGCAAATTAATCACAAAAACTTGTGAAAACATGATACACGTATTGAAGCCATAAAATATTCGCTTGTATGTGGAGACGCAAGGTGACTTGGAATCGCCAAGGTGACACGCCAACTGACATCTGTTGGTGACATAGTTTCATGTAAGTCAGTGATCTTTCAGGTGATTTATGCCACATTTATTACTATAAGGAAAGTATGAAGTATGTTTGGTTCAATTTGCATATTTTACACTCCTCTGTTTACATTACAGTGCAACAGACAGTTAATTATATACTATATGAATTAAAGTGAGTGGTTAAGTGTGGTCAAGTGGTGCTGAACAAATATAAAATTTGCTTTAGTCAATGAGGACAATCCATGCAGGGTATCATTAATGCCCAACACAGTACAGTATGTGCATTTATATATAGAATGTACTCTCTCATAGGCTGGAAACCACTACGTGCACTAATTAGTGAGACCAATTTGCATGCACTCTCTGACGTCTTTTAGAATTTATTGAGTAAGAAGTTCAGCACCCTCAGCTGCACAAGAGTTTCCCAAACAAACGGTGCTGTGTCAGCGACCGATGAACTTTACACCCCGGAACTAATTCAGCTTGAGCGGTTTATTCATGCCCGCCCTGTGGTATTCCAAAGGCACAAATGATTGCACACGTTGTTTATTCTACATTTTAAATGCTGTATTTAATTTGTTGTTGCTCAGAACTTGTGATACGCTTATCATCTCTCATTGGTCATATAATGGGAGACAGTGAGTACATTTCCGAGTGCCTGCTTAATCTGAGCTCCAAGGAGAAATTTTACACTTCGAAAGCTGGTCGTGAAGGACGAGGCCTAGTGTAGTACTTTGGGAATGTTGCTTTCACTCCTAATATTTCTGCAAACTATCTTTAGGGCATATCATTGTAGAAATGTATTGCTGTTCCTGTATAAACTTTAATAATTCATAGTACTGTACACAATGTTTTGCTTTCGAATGAGGTGGTACCCTACTGAAGCATCGACGCTTGCGCTGGCTTGGTCACGTGGTGCGGATGGAAGAACTGGCCCAAGGGCACCGCCCAACAGGCAGACCCCATTTGCGCTACAAAGACGTCTGCAAGCAAGATCTGAAGGTCCTGGGAGCAAACCTCAACACCCGGGAAGCCACCGCCTCAGACCAGTTGGCTTGGAGGGCAACAATCAAAGCAGACCAAGAGGCAGAGTCGGAAGGCTGCAAAATCCAAACCAGCAGACCATCTACATTCTTTCTCTGTCCCAAATGCAGAAAAGACTGCCACTCCCAGATCGGGCTGAACAGCCACACCCGACGTTGTACCACCAGACGAGACACCAGCCAGAGCGCAGCTCCATAGTCCCTCGAGACTGACAGAGGCCGACTGCTATATGAAGGCGGTATGGTGGTATTCTAGTTAGCATGTCTGGCTCAGGAGGAAGGTCCTGGGCTTGAGTCCTTGGTTTAGGTGTTTCTGTTTGGAGTTTGCATGTTCTCCCTGTGCTTGTGTGAGTTTTCTCTGGGTTCATCGGTTTCCTCCCACAGTCTAAATTTGCTGTTCCAAATTACCCCAAGGTGTGAGTGTAAATGGTTGTGTCCTTGATCTGCTGAGTTGTTCAGGATGTAACCCAGTCTCGATTGAGAGAGGCACATCATTCATTTTCTGAACTGCTTAATCCTAATTAGGGTCATGGTGAGGCTGGCACTGAGCGAGAGGCTGGCGAGAGACTGACTCTTGGCGAGGGCAGAGTACACCCTGGGTAGCCCACCAGGCCATCGCAGTGGTAATACATAGTATTTTAGTAATAATAATAATAATAATAATAATAATAATAATAATAATAATAATAGTAATAATAGTAATGATAGTTATAATAATAATAATTAATGGCTGTCGCACCATCTCTCTTCATGTGGAAAATACAATTTGGGATGGACATAGATACAACATATCGTATTGTGATAATGCATCATCTACAGCTTCTAAAGGATCTTTTTTGACAACTGAAATTAAACCGGGAAATGGAAATATAGCTAATAAAACATATTTGTCAAAAGTTTATGTTTATTTATTCATCTGTACACCTATCAAACCAATAACAAATGTTTAAACATATACGTAATTCCATCACGTCATGTTATACAAGTCGGTGTAACTGTATGAGAATATACCTTTTCTTTATTAGTTCATTTTCTTTAACTGCTTAATCCTAATTAGGGTCACGGGGAGGCTGGCGCTCATCCCATCTGACTCCGGGAGAGGACAGAGTACATCCTGGACAGCTCGACAGGCCATCGCAGGGCCGCTAGGCCATCGCACGGCACGGTAATTAAAGTTGTATAACAGGATTATTTTATATAGGTATAATGGAGTAACTGTCCAATAACATAAAGGTAAAAAGGTGTAATGGTGCATTTATATAACTGTGGACATGTATAACAGTATAATGGTATAACTGGGTAATTATATAGATATCTACCAGTGCAGCAAAGTACTTGCAAATTTATAAAGGTGGACCGAGATAACCCCCAGTGCAGCTAACCGGGTTATCAAAGGCCGGCCATGTCTCTGACTGTCTATGATGAGAGGTGTAAATGAACCATTGCTGACTTTCGACAAGAGTAGACTGCATAGCCGTTAGCGTGTTTCTGCCCTGCGAAGACCTGATGAGCTGTCCAGGGTGTACTCCGCCCTCCCCTCGCCCGGAGATGGGCAGCAGCGTCCCCGTGACCCTAATTAGGATTAAGCGATTACATAAAATGAATGAATGAATGAATGAATGAATTGACCTAGAGAACTGAACAAAACTGTCACTTCAATATAATGGTGTACCTGTATAACGGTGATGCAGTATACCAGCGCATTAATATAAATATCAGAACTGGGTAACCCCATACCTGTGTAATTTAATTACAGTGTGAGTATAAAACAGTAGAACTGTATACAAGTGTAGAGGTGCAAATGCATAACAGTGCAAATGTATAATATTGTACATAATAATAGCTTTATATCAGTATACTATTGTAAAACAATAAGACTAACTGCATAACAGCATAACAGGGTAATTGTATAGCAATATAACAACATAACAGTATTTCGCTATAGGAGAATAATGGTCTAACTGTATAAATGTTTATGACTGTAGTGTAATAGTGCAATTGCAGAGGTGGGCAAACTGTGGCCCGCGGGCCACATCTGGCCTGTTGGTCTTTTTAATCTGGCCCGCCGAAGATTGGTTGGCACAGAATTCATGTTTGATGTGAATGATTGATCGATAGCACTCATTTGACTTTGACTTGCAATTACAGTATTCCAACACCAGTGGCGCATTAGACGCAGTTAGTTGATTTTGCGGGAGCTCGAGCCCCTTCCGTTTATCACTGTTCTACTGCACAGAGCCCATCTGCAGCAATGTCAGATGTCAGAGGAAAGAAAAGTTGACAGTGAGTGCCGGACACCTACTTTTTTACTGAAGTCTGCTAATCACTCCAACAACCTGTCACCGCGTGAATGTCCAGCTACCACTGATAGGTTGGTCGCGAGCTTGCAGGCTCAGCAAAACACCTTCACCTAAGAAATTTCCATCCAAGAATCAAGCATGGGGATATATGCATAATTAACCAGGAAGCACTGTGTAAATCCGTGGTGCGGCTCGACCATGTAGTGAAGCCGGTTGTGAAACTCATTAAGTTTATTCGAGCGACGGGACTTCACCATCGTCAGGTTATTCATTTTCCTGAAGAGTCAGACGCTGATCACAAGGACTTGCTTTACATTCTAATGTCCGCTGGTTCAGTTTGGGGAAAGTATGTCAACGAGTGTAGAGCTCAAAAAAGGAGATTCTTTCATTTTTGGAGCTACTTGAGAACACTGACAGTTTTTCTGAGCTGAAAGACACAGATTGGCTTTGTGGTTTCGCTTTTACTGTGGACAAACTGACCCACATGAACGAGCTGAATGTGAAGCTACAAGGAAAAACAGTTTGTGCATGAATTGCAAGGAAACGTCAAACCCTTCAAAACCAGGCTAGTTTTATTTTCAAACCAAACGTCAGACGAGGGCAGTGGTGGTCTAGTGGTATAAGGCGCCGGATCGCTGATCCAAAGGTTGGGGGTTCGAGTCCCACTCTCCACAAGGTTGTCACTGTCCTCCCAGTGCAGCTAACTGGGTTATCAAAGGCCGGCCATGTCTCTCACTGTCTATGGTGTGAGGCATGTAAAAGAACCATTGCTGACTTTCGACAAGAGTAGGCTGCAAAACCGTCAGCGTGTTTCCGCCCTGCGATGGCCTGGCGAGCTGTCCAGGTACTCTGCCCTCGCCCTGAGTTGGCTGGGATGGGCACCAGCTTCCCCGTGACCCTAATTAGGATGAAGCGGTTACAGAAAATGAACTGAACGTCAGACAAGTCATTCGCTCAATTCCCCCACACTGGCCACATTGAAAGATGCCCCGCAAAATGTGAAAAAAATAAAGAAAAGCACTGGATGACCCACATGAAGAATTCTGACATTGGTTTTGTGATTTTGGAAAAATGGACAAGGCACTTCAGCTGGTGTCATGTCCCTTCTCACAAGACCCTGAAACGGTACCACAGGAGTTGCAGTTGGAACTGATTGATCTCCAGTGTGATATGATGTTAAAGGAGAAGTTCAACTGAGTTTTATGCTTCATTAAGTGGAGCCAATTTTCCAAACATCCAGAAGATGGCACAGAGGATGCTGGTGTTGTTTGCTTCTCCATATGTGTGAACAGACTTTTAGGTGTGATGAACACAAACAAAGCACCCTACAGATCGCAACTGAGTGATGAACACCTCAAATTTGTTCCGAGAATCACCACAACAGAATTACTACCAGACTTCGATGCACTGGAAAAAATGGGTGATCAACAACACAGTTCCCACCAAAGGGTATGTTAATATTTTAATGCTTTTTTTTTCTTCTGTTTACGTTTGAAATGTGCTGTTTAAAAATGCATTTTTATCGTATCTTGCTCACCCGGCCGGCTTGTCAAATTTTAAAAGTCAATGTGGCCCCAGAGCCAAAATAATTGCCCACCCCTGGTGTAGGGTGTTTAGAGTAATACCGAATACATGCTAAATGAAACGAGGATTATCAAATAAAATCCAGCTGAACAAGTGCTAGCAAGGCGAGCAAACATGCCTGAAGTTCTTTCACTTTTTCTAGCCAACATTCACTCACTGGACAATAAAATGGATCATATTTGACTAAGGCTGAGTGTTTATAGGGGAAATGAGGAACTGCTGTGTTTTTCTCCTGATGGAAACTTGGATAAATTCCAACAAGCTGGATTCTGTTTTCCAAACAGACAGACTCATATTCTTCCAAGCAGAGCAGAATCATTTATCTGGGAAAACTAGAGGAGGAGGCTTCTGCCCATACATTAATGAAGGCTGCACAAACTGCTCCCTAGTTGACAGTCATTGCGTTGAGGCAGTGGAGTATATGACAATTAAATACCAACCACATTAATTACCTTATCGTTGCTGTTTACATTCCCCTGGGTGCTAATGCTAACAAGACTCTTAAGAAGGCTTTGTGATAACATCAGAGCACTTGAAAAACAAGAATCCGGAGCTTTCTATGTGATTACAGGTGACTTCAACCACACCAATTGAACAGACCTTTTACGCAACTTCTGCCACATGAGGTACCGATACACTTGATCATGCATATGCAAACAGAAGAGGGACATACAAAGCCCTCTCTGGGTTCCCACTTTGATCGCTCTGTTTACATCTCATCCTTGCTAGTTCCTGCTTACAGACCTTTGTTAAAGTCCAAAAAGAAATAAAAAAATTAAAAATAAAATAAAAAAGACACTTACAGTTTTTCAAGTGATGCCGCCATCATACCGCAATACTGTTTAGATTGTACGGACTGGCAGAACAGCAATAAATTCTGAGATGACTATGCATCATCACTACTTGGGCATTATGACAAGTGTGATGATGTCACCACAAAAAGAATAATCATTATTCAACCTAACCAAATCTTCTGGTTAATACAGATGATTGTGCTTTGCTAAAAGCTTGTAACTCATTGCAGTTGTAAAGAGAGCTAAATATAACTATGCTCTCAAAATCCAGAGTCTCCTCTATCTGTAGCCTGTGGCATCATGAGCATCACAGATTATGCATATCGAAGAGATGTATATCGCTCCAGGAACCCATCTCTGCCTGACACGCTTAACAGCATTTTATACCCGTTTTAAGGACACCTCAAACATCTCTGTCAGCACCAGGTTCATCCTAACCCCAGGTAGGATAACCATAACAGTAATAGTACAAAAACTGTAAGGAGATCTTTCATGAAAGTCAACTCCTGCCAGGCTGTAGGCCAAGGCACCATTGCAGGCCATGTTCTTAGGGATTGTGCACATGACCTCTATCTTTAACACCTCACTCTCATATAATTCTATCTGCATATCTGAAGACCATCATCAGATTGAGATGGTTTGGACATGTACAGAGGAGGAATAGTGAGTATATTGGTAGTAGGATGCTGATGTTGGAACTACCAGGCAGAAGGCCTAGAGGAAGACCAACGAGAAGATTTATGGATATGGTGAAGGAGGACATGAAGGTAGTTGGAGTAAGAGTAGAAGATGCAGAGGATAGGGTGAGATGGAGGCAGATGATCCGAAAGGAAAAGAAGAAGAAGAAGTCTGAAGATCATCATCATCACTGTGTCAAAACCTCAACAGTATCACATATCAGTGACTATTGTCTGTTTGTACTCCAATGATCTTACAGTTCTTTGAATGGCTGAACATGGCACACATGAGACAGGTCACTGAGACTACTGCAGACCTACACCAGTATTCTCACATAGACAGAATCGGTCTGGTGCTGATGCCATCTCATCAGTGCTTTACCCTGCTCTCACCCAATTGGGGGAACAAGGAACAAATATACTCCGCTACAGGCTAATATAATAGGCTGCTCACTCTTCAGTTCTGCTTTCAACACCATCATCCTACAAATCCTGCTCAACAAAATGTCACTTCTTGAACATCAGTTAATTGGGTATTGGACTTTGTGACAAACAGACACCAGACTGAAAAAATTCATGATATGTCATGATGTGTTTTTCCTCATCACCCTCAATGCTGGCTTCACTAAGGATTTGACGTGTCCCTGTAGTGTGCACTCTGGTCACCTATGATTGATTGCTTGCCCAAGTATGCGAGCCATCATATCATGAAGTATGAAGACAACACGAAAGTGGTTGGAATACAGACAGAAATTGAAAAAGCTGCAGGACCCATGCAAAGAAAACGATCTATTATCAGACTAAAGAAAACCAAAGAAACGACTGTGAACTGCGGATCATTCAGACTGGACTAGCAACTGACAAGTTGCCTTCTTGCTTTAAGACTCTGGGGAAGCACATCTTTAAGAACCTCACCTGAGGCACCAACACCGCCAGCCTTGTGAAGAAGGGACCACCAACACACCTACTTCTTCGGACAACTGATGCATGCCGACTTTGGCACTTCAGACCGCATATTCTTCTACAGGTACAGGTGGAGAGGATCTTCACTTCTTGTATTACCATGCAGGTAACTTCTCTGCAACAGGCAGTCATGCACTGCAGCAGGTGGTTACGACTGCAGAAAAGATCAGTGGTGCAGCCTATACACCATCAATGACATTTACATCAGCGGGAGCAGGAAAAGGTCTTCCTGTATGAAGAGGACCTCTACGCACCCTGCTCAGGGACTTTCCTTAGGGAAGTAGGCCACGCAACATTAAGGTCATAACCTCCAGACTAAGGAACAGCTTTGCCTAAATTTGGAGCGCCTGATGAATATCACCATTGATAGTTGTCTGAGCAATCAACCCTTCAATCAATTTTGGGCCTGGAAGGAATAACAAAAAAATTTGGCCCGCGCCTCCTGAAATCAGTCCAGAGGAAAATATGGAAAGTTCAACACTGGTCTTTCTGTTTCCCTGCTTTTCACTCGCTGATTCCTGTCTTACTTTGGATTATCTATCTTGTTAGTTTAATTATCCGTTTGATAAGTTCATGCGGTGATGGTCTGGCATGCTGTCCAGGGTGTACTCTGCCCTTGCGAAATTGCCCCTAGATGTGAGTGTGAATGGTGATATATTTTTGTCCCTGTGGTGACTTGGTGAGCTGTTCAGGGTGTACCCCGCCTTCGCATAGAGATAGGCTGAGATGTGCGCCAGAAAATAAATAAATGAATGAGCGTGGCTAACTGGGTTATCAAAGGCCAGCCATATCTCTCACCGTCTATGCTGAGAGACGTGTAAATGTGTTGATTTACATCAAGAGTAGCTGCATAGCCATCAGCAAGTTTCTGCCCTGTGATGGTCCGGCGAGCTGTCCAGGGTGTACCCGCTGAGATGGGCACCCCTCCTCCCCCATCTCCCGTGACCCTAATTAGGATTAAGTGGTCCAGAAAACGAATGAACAAGTATTTTAACCATGACCCTGATGCAGCAACATGGTGGTGTAGTAGTTAGCACGTCCACCTCACAGCAGGAAGGCCTGGGTTCAAGTCCCAGCCTGGTCGTTTCGGTCTGGTGTTTACATGTTTTCCTCGTGCTTGTGTGGGTTTCCTCCGGGTACTCTGGTTTCCTCCCACAGTCCAAAAACACGCACAGGAGGTAAGGTGTGAGTGTGGCCCTGCGATGGCCTAGCGAGCTATCCAGGGTGTACCCTAGCCCAGCCTCTCTGCGACACTAATTAGGATTAAGCGGTTCATAAAACGGATGAATGATGACTGTACCCTGATGCGGGTCAGGTATGCTTTCCTGGAACCAGGACCAATCCCAGTCCTGTTCATGTTTGGTGTTGCATAACCTGACAAAAGTTTGCATACGAGCTCAAGCAGTGTTGGATGAGCTTGTAATTTTTTTTCCTCTCTTTTTTTTCATTCATTCATTCATTTTCTGTAAATGCGTAATCCTGATTAGGGTCATGGGGAGGCTGGCAGGGCAGTGGTTGCCTGGTCGTAAAGGGTACTGGATCGCTGACGGACGGTTCGAGTCCCAGTGGGTTGTCACTGTACCCCCCCCCCAGTGCCACTAACTGGGTTATCAAAGGCCAGCCATGTCTCTCACTGTCTATGGTGAGAGGTTCATGTAAAAGTACCATTGCTGACTTTCGTAAAGAGGAGCTCCATAGCCGTCCGTGCAGGGGGTAATTACTGTACTGTAAACATTTGTTCCAGGCAAGTCAGCAAATACATAACAGCCAATTGGCATCAACTGAGGCATGGGACACGGGACAACCATTCACCTGGTGCTTATAGGACACCACCCAGGGGCTCAGTTTTATGATATCACAGTATAAGAGTGTAACTGTATAGAGCTGGAACTGACCCCTGCAGCGCCACAGCGCAGTCATTTATAAGGCGCGAGGCGAGAGCGCGCACGTGAGAGAGAGCGAGAGAGAGAGAGAGAGAGCGAGATAGCGGGGCGCGCGCAGCTTTATTCCCGCCGGAAGGTCACGTGGCCGCGGGGCGCGCTGAGTGTGGGAGTTTGTCGGCTGGGGAATAACGTCAACTGCGCTGAGGTGACTTGAATTGTCGTCCGTGGAGGGGCGGGGTAGATTCAGGCTGATTCTGAGGGGAGTTTCAGTGCGTTTCTCGGGGAGACGGAGAGGGAACGTGAGCGCGCGAGTCCCCGGCTCAAGTCAAGGAAAGCGGCGGTTTCATGAAAACTTCTGAGCGGCGCAGCCACACCGACGGTGACCGTCCAGCTCCGAGGGAAGAAGGTGGGTGACGCTCCTCGTCTTCATGTATGTTCACAATGATAACAAACACTCGGGTTTTTACGTCACCGCGCGCCCGCGCCTGCGTGACACAACAAGGTTGGACCTGAAGCTCGAGTTGTTGCACACACACTGGGTTCCTGGACTGTTCGCGTTTGTTGTTCAACATTACAGAGAGTAAACAACTGAATTAACGTCAGCAAACCTTCAGTGGCGTGTGAAGAATTTTTGCAAAGCCATTGTCTCTGCTTTTCGTGACATGTTTTCAATGCTGCCATCTGTTTTCATCAGAAAGTAGCTTAGAATCCAGGCTCAGAAACCGAGAAGCCCTCAGATGACGTAATGGACAAATTTGCATATGCATTAAAGTGTCATGTTTGTTTGCATATCAAAATATGTCACATGAGAAGATTTTCCTAAAATAAAACACAGTAGCTGGAGATAATTGTTATTATTATTATTATTGTTGTTGTTGTTTATTTTTATCGTAGTGACTACCTGTACGTATTCCTACAAGGTTTTGCTATTTGTACGGCATCTCGAAAACGAGACTTCGCACATTGTGCGAGCTGACGTCAGGCATGTGGTCAAAATGGTGATGGAAAGAGCGTGCGTTCCATATCGGGGATCAATTTTCGTTAGGTTTATGGGTTAGGGTTATACGGGTATTGTGTGCGAAACATACAGCACAACAGTTCACCTCATTTCCAGTAGGTGGCGCATCAACGCATATGCACAAAAGGATTGCCGTACGAATATCAAAAAATAAATCCCGTACGATAACGTATGGGTAGCCACGGCCTATTTTTATTATTGTTGTTATTTTTATTGTTGTTGTTATTTTTCTCAAAGAAACTACTCATACCGTACGGTATTCCTACAAGGTTTTGCTATTTGTACGGCATCTCGAAAACGAGACTTCGCACATCGTGCGAGCTGACGTCAGTCACGTGGTCAAAATGGCGATGGAAGAACATGTGTTCCATATCGGGGATCAATTTTCGTTAGGTTTACAGGTTACGGTTATACGGGTATCGTGTGCTAAACATACAGCACAACAATTCCACTCATTTCCAGTAGGAGGCGCGTTAACGCACATGCGCAAAAGGATTGCCGTACGAATAGCAAAAAATAAATCCTGTATGATGCCGTATGGGTAGCCACGGCCTATTTTTATTATTGTTGTTATTTTCATCGAAGAAACTACCCATACAGTACCGTATTCCTACAAGGTTTTGCTATTCTACAGCATCTTGAAAACGAAACTCTGTACATGCGCGAGCTGACGTTAGTCACGTGGTCAAAATGACGACGGAAGAACATGCGTTCCATATTGGGGATCAGTTTTCGTTAGGGGTTACGGTTATACAAGTATCATGTGCTAAACATATGGCACAACAATTCACCTCATTTCCAGTAGGTGGCGCGTCAACACACATTCGCAAAAGGATTGCCGTACGAATAGCAAAAATTAAATCCCGTACGATGCCGTATTGTAGCCGCGGCCTATTTTTATGATTGTTGTTAATTTTATTGTTTTTGTTATTTTTATTGAAGAAACTACCCATACCGTACCGTATTCCTACAAGATTTTGCTATTCTACGGCATCTTGAAAACGAGACTTTGCACATGCGCGAGCTGATATTAGTCACGTGGTCAAAATGACGACGAAGAACATGCGTTCCATATTGGGGATCAGTTTTCGTTAGGGGTTAGGGTTATACGGGTATCGTCTGCTAAACACACGGCACAATGATTAACCTCATTTCCAGTAGGTGGCACGTGAACGTACTGTGAGTGCAAATGGTTGTGTGTGTTGGTCTGTGATGGTCTGCTGAGCTGTTTACGATGCACCATGAGTTTTCTCAGTGTCAGCTGAGATAGGCACCGGGTAAACCTGAATTTAATCTGCATCACTGCCAAAATTTAATGGAGTCACATTCATTCATTTTCTGAACAGCTTAATCCTAATTAGGGTTGCGGGGAGACTGGTGACCATCTCATCTGACTCTGGGTGAGGGAAAGTACACTATGGACAGCTCGCCTAGCCATTGTAGGGCAGAAACACGTTGACGGCTATTCAGTTACTCTTGATGAAAGTCAACAATGGTTCTTTCGCACCACAGACAGCAAGAAACATGGCCAGCCTTTGATAACCCAGTTAACTGCACTGGCTTGAACCTCTGATCTTGGGATCAGTAATTTAGCATCCTTCCACCATTGCCACCAATGGAGTCAAATCCAGTAGAAATTTCTGAAAATCTGGACATAACTTTTTACATACTCTTGCTAAAATCAGACATTACCTATCTTTTCGGTAGCGATAGCTCGACAGGCGATGCTAGGCCAACATATATACCTTCATTCACACTCGCACCTAGGGGCAATTTGGAGCAGCAAGTTAACTTGTGGTGCATGCTCTCGCATGAGCCACTCCAGATAATTATTCATTAATTCATTCATTCATTCATGTATTCATTTTCTCACCCGCTTAATTCTAATTAGGCTCGTGGGGAGACTGGCGCCCATCTCAGCCGACTCTGGGCGAGGACAGAGTACACCCTGGACAGCTTGCCAGGCCATCACAGGGCAGAAAATCGCTGACGGCTATGCAGCTACTCTTGTCAAAAGTCAGCAATGGTTCTTTTATGTGAACCTCACACCATAGACAGTGAGAGACATGGCCGGTCTTTGCTAACCCAGTTAGCTGACTTGAACCACCAACCGTGGGACCAGTGATCCAGTACCTTACCACCAGGCCACCACTGCCTGCATACAATTACTCATTTTTGTTTACATGTTTATTTATTTATTTAAAAAAAATAAACCTTTAAACCATGTAAAAGACAGTAGAGTTATACCTTTAAATCAGTGCTTCTCAATTATTTTCTGTGGCGCCCCCTCTAGGAAGAAAAAACATTTCACCCCCCCACTGCCTCGCGGGGGACTATAAATACTATTGTTTGTCTATAAAATTATTAGTACACCATAGTTCAACTTACAATAAAGAAACACTTCATTAACATTTTAATCTGTAATAGAAAATATTTAAAGTGCACAAATGTGCCTGAAATAAAACAGAAATAAACCCTTATTTAAACTCATTCAACTTATTTATGTATTAATATCTCCGTCTCTCTTCACCTTTCACTTCGTTCCTGTTAGAAATTTTTCCGTCTTGTTTCTTGAGGCGTTATTTACTGCACTTCATATTGTTTGCTCGTGCGTAAAACTGCTGCACCATAGCATGACAATGAGAGTGCCACTGCCAGCTAGTGGAGTGGAGGTGCAATTACACTTAATTCTCATACACTATTCCAGAAAAGCATGTTCCCTTGGGAATCATACCGCGCACCCCACTATTTGAGAAGCAGTGCTCCTTAAAATCCTTTAAAGCTTTATTTAAGAGCTGCACATTTGAGATTAACATGAGTAATTACATTTATATACTCCTTAGAATGTTATTTTCTCCTTTTAAAAACCAAAGACAGTATTTAAACAATGTAAAATTACTTAAAATACTAATTGGAGCCAGTGTGGCGATACATGAATTTCTGCAAAAATAATCTCGGTTAAAGAAAAATCTGAATGAATATTTTTGTTTGTTTCTATCTAACGATCATGTGTTGTGCTGTGTGCATGGGGTAATGTAAAAAGGATTCTTATAGCCATGATAGACTGTGCAGGTTGGAGACGGTGTAATTTTTTGGTTTGTGCTCCTTTGCGTTTCCACACCCTGTGGTTGATTATTCAATAGCGCCATGAAAAATGCAGAAGTGTAAAAGTATGTGGCTGTGCACAGACTTTATAAACATCCTTATTTTTATTATTTTCTTTTTTTAGATATGACACACAACTGCAATGCACTTTTCTGTGATATTAAAAACCTAGTGCAAAGTTACTCAGGCAGGGAACACCGTATCATATCACGGTATGTTTTACATCATAGAAAGCACTCTGTCATGTGACCTTACGTATTTTTTATTTACAAACTAATGTAGATTAAACAAGCACAACCTAAGTACAGTGATGTTTTCAGTGGCTTTTGGAAGACATCAGTCACTGACTTGTGTTTCCTTCCTTTGCAAAGATGTTGGGTAATTTCAGAGCCGTGTTTCTGGTTTGGGATGAATCAGGGATTCACAGTAAAGGCTGAAGTACTGGAGGCCAGTTCCTAACCAGGTCACATGTGGGATTTAGCAGCACGATAATGCAGGACCGGGATATAAGTCGTATTACAGTTGCAATACCTAGAAATGATTGCATCCTTCCATTTTGTCCATGTTGTGTAATTCCTGTTGACGGTCAAGATTCTGTAGACTTGATGCTGTCAGATCCAACACCAGCTGCACCGTCACAGCCAGAGAAAACAACATGACAGCCTACTACTCAGTGTTTTGACTGAATTTTAACTATAAAAGTTTTAAAATGTGACTTTCCATGCATGTTAATATTCCTTGGGGTTTTTATGTTTATCCACCGGGTGGGTGTGTTTTGGTTTCGTAATCCCATCACCGCTTATTTGCATCTGATTGTTGTTTGGATAGTTGGAACGACTAGCGTAACTAATGTGATTCTGCTGGACACTATTTCTCAGTGCATATTACACACACCAAGAGAACGCCAAACCATCTTCTCCACCCAGCTTGTGCATACAGTCTGGTGTGTTAAGAGGTTCTTCTTGGTGGCTATCTCATTGGCCATATGTCAGATCCTTTGCTTGCTGATGGAGGAACTGCTCGCATAGTGATGAGTCGGGTGCCTGAGATGACGTTCTTCGCCCGAGAGGAAATGCATGGCATTAGGATATCAGGTGTCTGTCAGCAACCTGTCAAAGACGTGAGCGTCAAATAATGCATTTGGCACTGGGACCGGGAGCCTCCTGAAACAGCATGGTCCTTTCAGTGTTTGTTCAGGGTTGCTCTTGATTATGCCGGCTTTTCTCAACTTCCTGTCAGAGGTTTTTTTAAGCATGTATTTGACATTGCAGGTGGGTAAGATCACGTTAAAAATATCACGTGACTCAAATCTGTGAAGATGCTTTCAGAGAATGCATTATGATGACAAAACAATGCCTACGAAACAGCAGAGTAACATCTGTGCAGATGTGGAAAAGTAATAAAGACAGGTAAATACATGCATTTTAGCTCCAACCTGGTTGGTACAACTGTTGTCATAGAAACACCGGTGAATTCCAGAAAGTAAATAATGACTTTTTTGTACGATATTAATGTCAACTGTACCCAGTAAATGTAAACACATTTTTATAGTTTGTGTTTATTGAAAAAAATATTATTTTCATGCTTTCTGCGAGTGACTGTTGATGTGTGCAAAGTCAGAAAGTTTTTAATATTCGAAATTGCAGCAGGTTTATTTCCATGACTGACCCAGGGTCTTCAATCTATTTCTCAGGCCTATACGGCTATTATTCTTATCACAGTAATGGCAGCCCAATCCGAGCTGCAAAAAAAAGAAAAAAAAGTTGGAGGTTAAATCTGTAAAGCACAGAGAGAGACATGTATTCCACCCACTGCTTCGTTGCCAGGAATCCAGGAGGAGAGGTTAGAGTCCGCTAATGCTGCTGGCTTCTCATCTGGTGTTGGATATTCAATTAGCAGGTTGTGATCTCATGTTGGGTGAAATGTTTTATGAGTGCAAACCCTGAGGCTGATTGATTAACAATTTTTTATACCTGACACCACTGTAATTTATTTCACTCTGCCAAGGGGCCACAAATAAATGGCTGTGGTGCCTTTTTATGCTCTGTGTGTGCATACGTAATGTGCAAGGTTGAAGGCTGAGATCTCTGTGATTTCCATCATTCCTGTTGTGAAAGATTCAGATGATTTCCCAGTTGAGCACAGACACTTGGTATAAGACTCTAAGTGTTCTTTTGAAACCCCACTGACTTCTGAATTAGCTCAGGCTCTCTTTATGTTTGTGTTTATCTCAGTGAATTATTCCTTGCAGATTAGTTTTCCCTCAGCACATTTCACACAGCAGTGAATGACCCATAGGAGACCAATGCGATACACTATTTCAGTACACATGATCTCATATAAGAGCCGTGCTGGCCTGGTGGTAAAGGTGCTGTATCACTGATCCCAAGGTTGGGGGTTCAAGCCGCACTCTTAACGGGATATTACTGCCCCCCCCCAACCCCCAACCCCCAACCCCATGCAGCTAACTGTGTTTATACCCCCATTTCACGTGGAACACGGCATGCAACGATCGTAGCATAAAGGCGCAGAACGCAGTCTACGGAAGCGCTTCGGCATTTTTACACGGAAAAAGGGCGAAAACCCCACGGAAAAGTGGAAATCCCTCTGATCGAGTCTGTGCTGGATAAAAGCATTCACTTGAGCCCGTGTTTAAGACGCGCTGATCTTTGAACCCCACTTTGTATTTGCTTGATCATTTATTTTAAGGTGGTTTAAACATGGCTGTGTGTGCGGCGCGCTGTCTACTCCGTCCGCGTGCACGTGATCATCGGCATGAGGAGGATGATCATGCAGACCCGATTGAAGTCTCAAGTAAACCACAATCAGCAGTGGATCAGTGAATCAGAAGAAGGTGAAATACTCACCATGTGCCATCGATTGGTCTCTTAAAGTGAGGGGCAAAGTGCCCAGCAAGCGCTCGGTCTGATGCTGCTGCTGATGGTGCTGATGGTGTGTGGTGTGTAGAGCACGGAACACTCACGGAATTTTTTCGTGGAATATTTTGGCCTGCCAGAAGCATACAGTAGTGGAGGAAGACTTGAGGAATAAGTACGGAATCACATGGAAGATGAGGGAGTAATTGCGGAGCGTTTGTGGATGACAACATTTTTGATTCCGTAAGTCTGCCTTGCTCCAGTGAAATGGGGGTATTAGCAAAGGCCGGCCATGTCTGTCACTGTCTATGGTGTGATGCTGTAAAAGAACCACTGCTGACTTTCAACAAGAGTAATTAATTCTTCTCATTATTATAATAATATTAAATGAGTTTTGTATTCTATAAGGTCTTGTTCACGAGTGAATGAAGGATAGTGCGGGAGATTGACAGGCGGATCGCTGCAGCCTCTGCTGTAAAGCGGAGCTTGTACCGGTCCATCGTGGTGAAGAAGGAGCTGCGCTTTTGAAAAGCAACGCTCCCAATTTACCAGTCGATCTACGTTCCAACCCTCAGCTATGATCACGAGTTTTGGGTAGTGACTGAAAGAACAAGATCGTGGTTACAAGTGGCTGAAATGAGCCTCCTTCGCCAGGAGGCGGGGCTCTCCCTTAGAGATAGGGTGAGAAGTCTGGTTTCCATGCGGAGCTTGGAGTAGAACTGCTTCTACTCAGTGTAGAGAGGAGCCAGTTGAGGTGGCTCCGGCATCTGATTAGAATGCCTCCCGAACATCTACCTGGTGTTGTGTTTCGGGCATGTCCAACCGGAAAAGACCCTGGGATTGACCTAGAAAACACTGGAGGGATTATGTCCCTCGACCAGTATGGCCTCGACCTCACTGTTTAGGCTGCTACACCTGCGACCCGGCCCCGGATTAAACGGAAGATGATGATGAGGATGAGGATGAGTTTTGTATTTTATTGGAGCAATTGATACCTTATTATCAGCTAATTATTTGTACATAAGTTAAGGGATGTGCTTAGATGCAGTTCATAGAATTGTGGATTTATTTCATTTCAAGTCAGTATCACACGGTTTTTAGTGACATGTCATTTACAATTGGAGTAACCACTTTAAGTTACTTAAATTTTAATCTCATAATTTTCATACAAATATTTATGTTGTTCAAGTCTTTAAAACTTCAAGTAATTTTTATAATTAAATTCTGTTTGTAATGAAAGCTAAAGGTCTTGTTTTATTATTCTTGGTGCAAATGACACATCGGTTACAGTGGAATTGCCATATATGAAAAAACGTCATATTAATGTACAAAAATGTTTACAACATACTGTGTTCGACGTCATAAGCGCTCAGGGCGCTTAAAAACTTGGGGTGGGTGGGTGCTTATGAAAATGTTACCAGCGGAGTGGAACAGTAAGTGCTCATTACCATCGAGGTAGAAAACATGAATAATAACAGAACAATAAAAGAGTTTTACTGGCATTTGTGTTATTCATTTTGTGGCATCGACCAAACTACTTACATGAACGCTGAAAATAAAGAGAAAACAGCATAAATAAAAAAAAAAAAAGACTCCTTACTTTTCCCTCTGGGTGCTGTTCCTTTAAACATTTTCCTGAAAGTAAAATTTAGTCAATCAACACGAATGTCAACTTTAGCACATGGCACGTTGAACCAATCAACACGAACATAAACAAAATCACATGGCCAGGAACGTCTTAAAATTTATGAAGTCAGTGAGCAGGAGAATCGTGAAAAATACTCATCACTTTCTGATAGGTCCATATCTGGCTCATCGCTCCCATTTATTCAGAGCATCCCATAGTTTTGGAGCAGGGCAGCGCTCGCTTATTACGTCGAATACGGTAATTGTTGTTTCATGCAGGCCAGAGGAGTTCGTTCGTTTTCTGTAACCGCACAATCCTAATACGGGGAGGCCAGCGCCTATTCCAGCCAACTCCAGGCGAGGGCAGAGTACATCCCTGGACAGCTCACCAGGCCATCACAGGGCGGAAACACGCTGACGACTTTGCAGCTACTCTTGTCGAAAGTCAACAATGGTTCTTTTACATGAACCTCACACCATAGACAGTGAGAGACACGGCCGGCTTTTAATTCTAATAAAATGTTATTATTCCAAGTCGTAAAGCAGCTTTTGTTTATAAACTATCTACAGTAATTGTGAACTTATCTGTTATTTTTTTATTAGCTTTTTGTACAGGTTTCTTCCCATTGCATTCTGAATAAAGTCTTGTCATGGATATGTTGCTATAGTTATGAGTAAGTGTGCAACAGAGCCGTTCTCACAGTAGCACAGTCCATGTTGAGATGTTCCATTGCACCTCATGTGAGAGGAGAGAACTGCATGGTGAAGTCTGTGTAGTTTGTTATGTGCGGAACAAAAATGCTGAAATTTTTACACGTGCATGAGACACGATGTAGAATTTTTTTACAATGACAATTAAAATTCCCAGACCATCTCAGTCTCCTGAGTGACCTCCTTCTGACTGTTTGGATTAGTTTGAGAATACAGATCATAGTACAAGGTGAGGAGATGGTCTTGAGAAACGGCTTCAGGGAATTAACTTATTTTTGACCGTACGTGCTTCTTTGTCTTTAAATGTGACAAAACGCACCAACTGACCCCTGGCTACTTTAAACCGGGTTATATAAACAGATGATATGAAGAATAGAGGTTACTGTTTCACAGGCAACAGAACAGAGCCTACAAGTGTTTGCTGTAAAACCTGTTTGGTGCCTCACAGTCCTCACACCTTCGTTTTGTCCGTTTCACACTAATCTCAATTCCCATCTGACTCTGACAGCTCCTGATGCTTTTATTTTTCAGCAGAAGGTCAGTGGTGCCAGCTCAGAAGAATAGTACAGCTGTTAGGAGTTATAACTCTTGAACAGGGGACCGAGAAAGCTTTTCTCAGTGTTATGTCTGCTGGGATGCTAGCGTGTCTAACAGCAGGGTAGGTATTGTCCTCTGGTGTATACTTTCGCCACAGCAATGTGAAAAAGGATTCCCGAGGAGTGTGACTTTAGAAGTTTATATGAGGTCAGAGTTCATAATTATAGCCTTTTAAAAGCCACAAGTCTGAATCTTTAGTGTGTTGTGTCTCCGTGTATTTGCAGGCAATGAAAACTGGCCTTCGGCTTAAAAAAAAAAGGTTTCTGTTGGCGTCATGTTTGATCCCGGCAGCTTGAGTTTCATTTTTCGTTTCGTCAGTGTCAATTGCTGTGTCCTCTGTGAAATTAGTTGTCACTCAGTTCTAACCCGTGGCCATATTTTTCACTGATGGAAATGGCCTGGTTCCCCCCCCCCCCCCCCTCCCATATTTCATTCTTTTAATGGTTTCAGTATCTGATTCCATAACGGGAGCATGAAATATTCACAAGTTCACAAAGCCAAAAGTTGGTTGTGTAAGTTTTCTCCAATCCAGCCAGAAGAAAAACTGCATGGTTTGAGTTACATGAAGGATCATTTGCATTTGACTAAAGTGCCTGAAGAGCCATACAATTAGTAAATGTAAACATAGATGTTAATGGTACTAAATTACTCTGTCATTGATTTTCTTGCCCTGTTGAGACCGGAGTAGTTGTACATTGGGATGTGGGGTAAACTAATAGCGAAGATCTGTGGAGCACTGAAGAGAAATTGGTGTAGCATCGATCTGAGTTTTTTTTTTTTTTTTTTTTTTTTTTTTTTTTTGTGTCGCAAACATTGTTTCTGTCTGTCCGTGTGTCTATACATGTACACCTAGGAAACCTGTGGTGATATTTCACATACTACTATACAACCATTATAATGGAATGGAAACATAACGTGCTTATGGAAGGGAATCTATCCAGGGAAATGGCATCTTACTGTAAGTTTATAGTTGAGGCTCAAAAGATTAACCCTTTACACTTAACATCTTCAACCAAAATCAAACCAAAATATTTTAAGTAGGTTTAAAAGCAAAGTGATCTTGAGAAGACTTTAAAATGCTCATCAGAGAAGCTTTGTTTGTTTTCTTTTCTTTTCTTTTTTTTTTTTGTTTTTTTTTTTTTGTTTTCTTTTAGGAATTTTCCCTTATTCTTTTGTCTCTGTAAACCCCATAACAATGTGATATAATAAAGCTCAGGCAGCTGTATGTTTCACATAAAGAACTTTAGGTCCAACAGAACAGCTGTAACATCTCGAACAGAACAGGAGTAAACCCTGCCTTGCACTTTTTTACTGTTTTGCTTGTTAATAACACATCTGTTTTCACAAATTAGCCAATTCACAGCTCATCATGACTCAAACATGGTGTAATAAAGAAGAGAACTCACTAAAATTTGCAGGATAGCGCGTCCTCCAGGACCAGAGTTGGGAACCTCCGCCCTAAAAGACACAAACGTATCTGGTATTTATAGAATGCACTTATTAGATTAATATAGGAATTCTCCAGAAACATTATTTTAAATATGTCTGGAATTCTTATTTTATCTGAAGGGTATTTTGGACTGTTTTATAGCTCTCATGCTTCACAAATTTTTCCTTCATTTTTCCCCTGAGATGATTTATACAGTATACCCTCTGTACTGGTGTCTTTAGGGATTCGTGAGAATGTTGTCTGATTAGATGTGTATGCGGCAGTGTGGACTCCACAGTCAGAGCTGGAGGAACGTTGTGAGAGTGAATCAAGCTTCTGTTTGAGTTTCTGTGTTGTGTTGGCCACTTTCAGGCTTGGCCAGGTCACAGCTACAGCTTGTTGGTCAGTGCACCATTTCACTCCTCATGTACAGGAGCAAGGCGCTGTGCCTTAAGTAACAAATAAAGGCCACCATTGTTGCCTCCTACTTTGCCTGCTGGATTTCGGGACTCAAGAGAGAAAATCTATCCACAGTGTTAACAAAAGTAAGGCCACATACCTTCAGCCAGGGATCCTGGGAAAGTTTCTTCCATCTCCCGATAATGTTTTTTTTTTTTTTTTTTTTAAATGAAGCACTATGCCAAACCACATTGCATTCCCCAAGTGTGTTTTGCCACTGCGTGTGGGAAATGACACTCCAAACGCCATAACCATTCAGTCTGTTACGTTCCTGCTGAGAGTCTATCAGAAGGACAGCACGGGGGAGCTGCGAGTTCCCACGTCAAAAGAGTTTCAAAGGGTGCTCTTACTTCAGTGCCTGACAACTAATACTATTTTCAGTGAAGAATGATCGTGGGTGTCGGCAAGAATTCCTCGTCATGCATTCTCGGAAAAAAAGTTTAAAAAGTTACAGGTCGTCATCACTTCTTTTTGAGGGTTATAATGGAAAATCCTCTCCTGTGTGTTTCTATGTGATCCCATTAAGATGAGAGAGTTTTTCCTTTCGACTTTTTCCCTTTATCAGGGGTCACCATAGCGAATGATTCGCACGTTTAATAAAGAACTGTTTACAGTCTCAGAAAAAATAGCGTTAAACTGTGCCTTCCACAGACGGCGCCGTTTCTGTCTGAAGTTTACATGTTTTCCGGGTGCTTGTCCGGGTTTCCTCTGGGTATTCCAGTTTCCTCCCACAGTCCAAGAGCACGCACATTAGCCCAAGCGGCTATTGCAAATTGACCCTAGGTTTGAACGGATATTTGTCCTAGAGCAGTGACCATTTTATCACCGTGGATTGGTCAACGCTTGACAATTTTACCGCGAACCAGGGGTGTGTGGTGTCATAGATTGTTTATATTGTAATATAATTTATTGATTTATCTAAATTATTATTATTATTATTATTATTATTATTATTATTATTATTATTATTATTTTAATAATAAACACTCCATGAATTTTATTTTTCAACAGCTAAAATAAAGTTGGTTGGGAAGTAGAGCTTGAACTTTAAAAAAACAAACAAAAAAACCACAGGTGATGGTGCACCAGCTGGGAGAATGAAGGCTCGGGCTCAGTCTCGCCCAAAATCCCCGCTATTGTTTGGAACATGTCCAACTCGCCTCTGTTCATGCGCAGTCCCCTTGTGGGTTACATTTTAGCGCTCAAATGACCGACATGTAACCGAGAGAATCCGGTCATTTTTCAAAATAAAAGATTTTTCAAAATTAAAGATCGTTCAGACTCAGAGAATAAATAAAACGGAAATAATGAATTATTTCTTCTGCGGACTGGTACCAATTGAACCACGGACCAGTACCGGTCCGCAGCCTAGTGGTTGAAGCATGAGGCTGATATCCCTCTCAGGTATAAGCATACTGGTACATTGCAGTAGAAACCACAAAATGGCCCAACGCTTAATAGGAAGTGAACGTCACAGCAAATTATCATATTTTAAATCCCTTAATGGATTCATAGGCATCCGCAATATTTTTCTGAAGGTCGTAACGAGTTCTGTAGATCTTTGCATGAGGACACTGCACACTTTAATAGCAAAGAGAACAAATGACCCTAGATGACTCTGTAGGTTTTAATAAGATTCACCTGCAGGGGGTGCCACCTAATCTGCAACATTTATGAACATAAAGAGAGAATAAATGAAAGGGTGTTTATATGCTTTGCTTTTGTTTGTTTGTAAATTTAAATGATGAAAATGACAACAGAACGGTAGCGCAGCGGAATACTGGTTTGAACCCCCAACCTTAGGACCAGTGATCCAGCATCTTTCCCCAGACCATCACTACCGTCTAGCTAGTTTTATTTAAACCTGTATTCGTTAGCTGTGGCTTAGTCTTCTCTGTGCTTGGGTAACTCCTTTTCCACGTCAGTTTAAAAAGGTTTCCCCATTGCTCGCTTTGCTCACGGGTCAACAGTGAGTTCTGTGCATCGGTTGTGCTCAGGATGTACCTTTTACACTTTGGTTTGATTTCTCACATTCCTGATTTGGATTTTGCATCCGAACTAAAAAGTGTGTCAGTGCCCTAAAGGGGAATACGTACAGGAAGTGATTTGTGGCAATGGCGATGGGTGATGATGTAAAATCATTGAAAGTCTGAAACATGTAATGATGAAATGTCAAAGAATACCGAGAACAATAGGAAATTACTGCACTTAACATGATTGAAGATCCGCACCAGTGCAGCTAACTGGGTTATCAAAGGCCGGCCATGTCTCTCACTGTCTGTGGTGAGAGGTTCATGTAAAAGAACCATTGCTGACTTTCGTAAAGAGGCGCTGCATAGCAGTCCGTGCAGGGGGTAATTACTGTATTGTATACATTTGTTCCAGGCAAGTCAGCAAAGAGTAGCTGCATAGCCGTCAGCGTGTTTCTGCCCTGCGATGGCCTGCTGAGCCATCCAGGGTGTACTCTGCCCTCGCCCTGAGTTGGCTAAGATGGGTGCCAGCCTCCCCGCGCCCCTAAGTAGGATTAAGTGGTTCAGAAAATGAATGAATAAATGATTTTAGATGATGCAGATACCAGGTTTCACAAAACATGTAAAGTAAGGGACCAACACATATACACACGCACACAAAGAAAAGAAAACGAACAACAACAACAAACCCCCCCCACTCCTATTCACACTTGGGGACGATTAAGAATATCAAAATGTTCTCATGTGTATGTCTGAACTGTGTGTGGAAGCTGGAGCACTCATAAGGAACCCATGCAAGCACAGGTAGGACATAAACACTCCACACAAACATATTCAACACAAACATAGGACCTTTTATAAAATTTCCATCCTTTTTATGAAAGAGGAAAAGTTTTTTTTTTTTTTTTAAATGTTTGTCCATATACCACAATTTCCGGACTATAAGCCGCTACTTTTTTCACACACTTTGAAACCTGCGGCTTAAACAACGATAGGGCTAATCTATAGAGTTTTTTTACGGGCTAACGGCCTCCAGGAGGTGCTCTAGCAGGAAGTGCAAGAGCGAGACAGACACCTGTGGCTTATAAAGAGGTGCGGACAAAATCTTTTTCGATTTCATTGGTGCGGCTTATATTCAGGTGCGCCCAATAGTCTGGAAATTACATTAAGCGGACAACACTATCTCACAATTGTATATTCAGAAGAAATCATATAAACCAAAGTCCTATAAAAATAGTTAATGGTTAACATTCGGATGAGAATTTTATAGATTAAATGCACTGGACTTTTGGATTTTAAACAGTGAATGATAAAGCCAGAGCCGCTAATGTTTCATCCTAGTGTTACCCATTAACTAGTCTTTATATGAGTGGCTGGTTTGATGTGATTTGATAAATTTGCTCTTGAAGCATAAATCACGCATGGATATTTCAGGCATTTTGATTGTAAGCAGTTTGGTGCAGATCAAAGCTTCTCGGGCTGGTGCTGCTGCTCATGTCTTTTTCCCACAGTCAGAGACTGTGCTGAAAAGTTGACAACCGGCA
>CM045733.1:65680000-65705000 GCA_024760905.1 Plotosus lineatus | reverse complement strand
CAACTCGTTGAGAGTCGGACTTGAACCCCCAACCTTAGGATAAGTGATCCAGCACCTTTACCACCAGGTCACCACTGCCCGGAACAGAAACAAAAATAACTATTCAGGATGAGCCATGGAGCAGGTCTGCACATTATTTATTCATTTTTCAAACTACTTAATTCATTTTTTTTTCCTCCCCCCATTCTTCTCCTTTATTGTGGTCATATCCAATTCCCACCCATCAGTTATTGCCTTCCTATCACTTGACCACAACCAACCAGGGAGCGGCGAAAGCATGCACACACACCCTCTGTGATGTACAATGCTAGCCATCTGCCTCTTTTCAAACTGCAGCCCATGTGCATTTGGGGACGGTTTAACACACCGGGGGTGGGGTGGGGGGTGGGGGTCGCTATCTGCCCCCTCGTACGAATGAGCTTACAGATTAACATGATTGGCTGGTGATTGCTGTACGTAACAGGGTAGTGAGTGTATGCCACCCCTCCTTCCCCTGAGAGCTCGGCCAATTAGCTCCCCTGGACTCGCTACGGACGGCTGTGGCATTAAACTAGACTCGAACTTGCGATCTCTGTTTTAATAGTCAAGCACATTGCCGATGTGCCACTAGAGAGCACGAACTGCTTAATTCTACTCGGATTGTGGGGAGGTTGCAGCCTATCTTAGCCGAATCAGGGTGAAGGATTGGTACAGAATGAAGTGCTTGCCAGTCTATCTCAGGACCAACACACAACCATTTAGTCCCACATTTACACTTAGGTGCAATCTGGAACAGCCTAACGAGTGAAGGCCTTTTTGTTCAGTTTAATTTGTTTTGTGTCAGAAAAGGGACAGTTATTCATTTATTTCTGAACCACTTAACCCTATATTAGATTAAACTCTTTGCGAGGACAGAGTACACCCTGGACGGGTTATCTGACCATCGCAGGGCAGAAAAACACGTTAACTGCGATGCAGCCTACTCTTGACAAAAGTTCAGCCTCTCAAAACAGACTGTGACGGACATGGCCAGTCTGGAATAACCCAGTTAGCTGGACTGTTGGGTCAGCACTGACAACCCAGTGATAGCGGGGCTTGAACGCGCCAACATTGGAGTCAGTGATCCAGCACCTTAGCACCGGGCCATCACTGCCAAGGGTCAAGTACCTTTATATAAAAAATTGTCAACACTTGACCACTTGAGTTAAATATGGGAAAATTAATAATTGATAGTCAAAAGTGACATCACTCATTTTCCCCTTGTACTTTTAAAATTTTTTGTTTTCATTTCTGTCTTGTGATAAAGGTCATGCATCCTGAGTAGGGAGTTCCAAACGATATCAAAGCACGTTGGGAGGGATTTATGTTTTTATACCATTTAAATGAGGATTGATGGCTATTTAGAGTTTGACCCCTGACCTAACGGCAGACTAGCCACTTTGATAGCTCCTCATCCGACATAGCTCCAAAATTTTCATTGTCTGTTCACCGACATCCACTTAAACGTACAACAAAGCAATAGTAAACCATGAGCGATTTGGGAAAGAGCCAAAATTCAGGTCATTTTACATTTTATTGAAAACATGAGCGATGCTCAACACTCAATCGGAGAACTCTGAGTCCGAGCAGGCTTATTTATAGCGTTATTTATTGAGATGAATCATGTAGACATGCCACACTGGTAGGTGAGCCAACCAATAAATTTAGAAATTGTGGCATCACTCATTTCCCTTGCACCCTTCAAATGCCTGGATTGTTGGAGGATTTTGGAATACCCAAAGAAAACCCATGCAGGGATGGTTGGAACATTTGAATTCCACACAAAAAACCGCCCTTGCTGAGCGCTGGACCTCCTTGTTGTGAGATGGACATGTTAACAACCACTATACCACCACACACTAATGTAATCAAAATGCACATGGCCAGGTAAACAAGTCTACATGGAGAGTACAAAGCAGAAAACATAACAGAAAGTACGCAATATTTATTTATCTCCAATTTTTTTCAAAATGCCCCACCCCGCCCCCGTTCAGCTAACTGGGTTATCAAAACCGACCATGTCTCTCACTGTCTGTGGTGTGAGGCTGTAAAATAACCATTGCTGACTTTCATCAAGAGTAGCTGCATGCAGCATGTTTCTGCTCTGCGATGGCCTGGCGAGCTATCCAGGGTGTACTCTACCCTCGGCCAAAGTCGGCTGAGATGGACGCCGGCCTCCCCATCTTGGACAGGGATCCCATTGGCTAAGAGAGATGACGCAGCTACCACCCATTGCCTATTATGGAGCTGAATCTACCATGATGCTTTTCGGGTAAAGGACAGAGTTACGGTTGTTTTATGCTTTATTTCTTGAGCCAGGCTTTTAATCGCACGCGCGTGATTTCCGGTGTAAATGAGAAGAAGAAATGGGCTCGAGTGATATCGCAATGGAATATGTCCAACCCTGTCTACCATCGGTACGATATTGAAGTAGAAGGTCTTAAAAGGTATACTTTTATAATTTTTAAAGGGTTTAGGGGGTAGTATTGGGAGCCTTGGAGCGAATCGCGCGTTTTACATGTAAAATGCGGTTCAACTTACGAAAAATGTAGGTTACGAAAAAAGCTCTGGATCGGATTAATTTCGTAAGGTGAGGTACCACTGTATATTTATTTTTTAAAGGTTCTCATTTAGATTAGTAGAAGTCGGGAAATAAATTTATTTTTAATTGTTTATGTTTAATTGATAAAAAGTCAATATTTTAAACTGTATAATAGTTCAGATTTGTTAATGGCACCAATATTCAGGAAATTATGGCTGATTTTAATTTCAAAAGTCAACAGATTTGCTGATCATTTTTACAGGCTGAAAGCATGAGGATTTTTCCATTTGTGGGACTGAAAATTTTTAATGTATTGTGTGGATAATAACTTAAAATATAGAGGCAAACTGTATACACAATTAAATAAGAAAACAGAGTAATAAGCATTTGAATTTTTTTTTTTTTATTGAACTGATGTGTGAAAAATTAATTTAATATAAAATGGACCATAAAATGGTATCTGAAGATCTTGAAGATGTTTACAGTACTTTAATCAATAATGGTTAATTTTAATAAATGAGGATAATTTTCTTTGTCTTTTCCTGTTTGACTTTTTTTTTTTTTTTTTTTTTTTTTTTTTTTTTAAATGAGGGATTATTATATAAAACAAAAAATACCTTTGGGTACCTACTATCACAGTATTTAGTGATTCAGCAGTCGAAGTAATTCACACGTCGGGGGAAGTATTGTAATCTGTTTATATCTGGATCAAGGCTTCGTATTTAACTTCTCCAGTAATTTTGCAGCTCTTTACTTGTTTCTGACACACGTGAGTTGTACTTATTGTGTTTTCTAAATTATTATACTCAGTTCGAAACTTTGCAGCATAAAACGACTGCAGCAGCCCCATGTGGGTGGATCTGTTTAAAGCAATTACCAGAGCTCATGGTTTCAGTTCTTTAAAAGCTTTATTAAGGTTCATAGTACTGAGTACAATCTGTGGTTGTTCGACGAGGCTGAGATGTGCACTCGCCGAGCATTTCATTAATTCATTAGGAAATCATGCACAAGCAGTACAATGCATAAAATGATGCAAATACCAAAGCCATCAGCTTTGGTTAATGATTACACCAACCACCATGGGGGAAATATGAATGTCGGTCAACCCATAAAATAAAGCTGAGTATACAGTGGGCACAGATTAAAAACTAGACAGTTGAGGACGTGACAAATGTCGCTTGGTTTCAGATGATAGGGTCAGAATTTTATCACCAACAGTCTGAATCATTCATTTGTTCATTTCTGAATTTTAATTTGGGTCGTGGGGAGGCTGGCGCCCATACCAGCCGATTCCGTGCAAGGGAAGAGTACACCCTGGACAGCTCGCCAGGCCAGCGCAGGGTGGAAACACGCTCACGGCTATGTAGCCTACTCTTGTCGAAAGTCAGCAATGGTTCCTTTACAGTCTCACACCATTAAAAAGTGAGAGACATGGCTGGCCTGTGATAGTCCAGGTAGCTGCACTGGAGGGACAGTGACGACCTTGTTGAGAGTGCGGCTTGAGCCCCCAACCTTCAGTGAGTGTACTGTATATCAGTGCTTCTCAATTATTTTCTGTGGCGCCCCCTCCAGGAAGAAAAAACATTTCGTGACCCCCCCCCCCACTCCAACCACAACCACCACCGCCCCACAAGCGACTATAAATAGTATTTATTTGTTTATAAAATTATTAGTACACCTCTGCATAACATTGTATCTTTATTAACATTAAAAACAAAAATAGAAAGCAATATAGTTCAACTTACAATAAAGAAAAAATTCGTTAACATTGTTTTTAATCTGTAACAGTGCACCAATGTGCCTGAAATAAAAAAATTTTTAAAAAATCATTATTTAAACTGTTTACTGCGCTTCATATCCGTTTGCTCCTGTGAAAAACCGCTACACCATAGCGCGACAATGACAGCGCCACTGCCAACTACTGGAGCGGAGGTGCAATTACACTTAATTCTTGTACACTATTCCAGAAAAACATGTTCTCCAGGGTAATACACGCCCCCCCCCGGCATCATACCGCGACCCAGTATTTGAGAAGCACTGGTGTATATGGATGTGAAATGTAGTATAACATTGATTTGCTGGCTGGGCTTATACTTCTAAGATTTATGTATTCAGTGATTGATTAAAGGATAAATCATTGGATTATTTTCAATAGGTTTTTAATAATCACTTTTATGATTCGTTGAAAAAAATCTTTCAGCTATTTAAACAATTTTAAATGACAAGATGCAGCACTGATTTTGCTGAAAATGTTTGAATTAAGTATACTGTTTTTCATTTTTGCACATTCTTGTTTCTTTAAGGCAGTGAAGCATGTTCATCTGAATAAAAGAATAGATTCTCATTCCATCCTCCACTAAATAATCTGACACTACTAATAGAAATGTTAGAGAAAGCACCATAGAGACGTCTGCTAAAAAGGATGGAGTGACTTCCGTGCAACAAGAGTCTGTGAGAATGCACGTTATCATTCAGCTGAAATTACTTCAATCAGTAGGCATAACATTTCGTATCTGGGTGTGAAATGGCTTCTCACTGATCCTTAAGACAGACTCCCACTGTATTAATTCCTCATTTTACACTTTCCATTCATTTAACATCCGCACTATTCATTCAGGCAGCACGCCTCCTCACCGTGAACTCAAAGATGTGTTTTCAGTCCCAGTTGTTTAATAAGACGTGGAAATGCTGGTCATGTGTGAAGCGTTTACTGATCTCCCGCCATACAGAGGACAACCGATTATGAGGAGAACCTTGCTGAGGAAGAGCCTGCACCTCTGTTTCATCTCTGCCTCGTTAGATGTTTATTTATTTATTTATTTTCCTGATAAATAGCTCTGACTTTCCAGCTCATGAAAAATTATATAAATCTGAGGTGTTTGGCTATCTGAGTACAGGTCGCACTTTCTCAGCTTTAAGCTTATGGAGCCGGTGGTGTTGTGGTTAGAGTGTTGGGCTCATGATCGGAAGGTTGTGAGTTCAAATCCCACTGAGACCATCACTGTGCTAAGACCCCTGGGCAAGGTCTCAACCACAAGTGTGCCTCTGTTCACCCAGCAGTATAACTGGGTACCAGTAAAAATATACTGGGAAAGGTAACCTGCGATGGACTAGCGTCCCATCCAGGAGGAGTTCAACTCCTGATCGCTTCACGCTATGGAAACCGGGGATAAGCACCGGCCTGATGAGCCACTAGGCTCAGGTGTAAAAACCCAACAGTTAATTAAAAAAAAAAAAAAAAAAAAAAAGCTGATGGCTTT
Source organism: Plotosus lineatus (assembly GCA_024760905.1). Taxonomy (NCBI): domain Eukaryota; kingdom Metazoa; phylum Chordata; class Actinopteri; order Siluriformes; family Plotosidae; genus Plotosus; species Plotosus lineatus. The sequence goes on along the minus strand of CM045733.1, from coordinate 65,699,180 downwards.
GACCAAAAAAAAAGCAAAAAACCAACACAGAGACTTGTATTAATAAACCCAGATGTGCCGTGCTGACTCACAATACAGGAAATGTTTTCTGTTTGTTTATAATTGTATTTTGTTGGCTCATAATAAAAGAATAAGTGTTACTCGAAATTGCATGCATTGAAAATAAGCTGTGAACAGAAAGAAGGCTGAGGTTTCATTGTGCGAGGGCGAGTTGCTTGCTGCTGGTATCTCAACACTTCTTCACATACTGTGTGCCTCGAAAGTTTTCGTACAGAAGTGCACAATCTCACTCGGATATTGAATACTGTTTTTTTGTAATAAAAGACTATGATGTATAAGCAGGATATCCTGAAACCACTGAGATTTGTAACCTATGTCTTTATAGGATACAATTACAGTACGGAAGAGCAGTGAGTTATAATCCCACGATCCGGTGTCATCTACAAGAGGTAATGTTTGGGTTTCTCAAGGTTTCTCTTAAGTGTTTGCCACTGTCACCTACGGCGTGTTCATGTGCTTTCGAAATTTCACTATTGCTTTGTAACCTGCATAGCCACAAAACCTGTAATGGATAAAATCTGGAGACAAACCAAGAGCTCTCTATAGCAGACGTGAGTTCAAGCTTAAAGCAAATATGCAAATCACTGCAAAATGTAAAAAAGTTGAAAATGAATTTTGTTATGCAAATGAAAATTAAACAGACGGCTGATTTTCTCTAATTGATGCCAATACAGGGATCCCTCGCTACTTCGCGCTTCAATTCATGCGGCTTCAGTGCATCGCAGGTTTTTTTTTTTTTTTTTAAATAATCATTGAATTACAAAAATAAGAAAATTGAGGAAGAATATGGGAAAAAGTTAAGGAAAATGCCACAAAAACAAGACCAATTATGCAAAAAACAACCCAAAACCTCCCATCAAAACTAGTTAAATTTTTTGAGGTGCGCATCTGAGTGAATGCACATCTATCTGTATGTGTGTGTATTTATATTTTATTTACATTTTATGCATTATTCTTTAATGTTTAATTGCTATTATAAGCATTTATAGCATTGAATATGTATTTATTGATGGTATATACACATATACATGTAAGTATACGTCATAGTATAGTATAGTATAGTATAGTATACATATATAGGGGGGGGTTGTGGGGGGGGTGATCCTACTTCACGGAATGCGGTGGTTGCGGGGGGGATCTCGGTCCCAATTAACCGCGGAAAAAGAGGGATCCCTGTAAGTGCAACAGATGAGGCAAAGGCATGCAGTTATTGACACAGCTCCAGCTTTATGGACTCTCACAATACATTTCCCAGCAACCATTGCACCACTCCCACATGACCTTCAATCCATCCCTCTGTCACATGCTCAGCACACTTGTCTTCAAATCCACTGATTACCTTCAGAATATAAGGACTGAACTGTTAACACTTTATTGTGAAGTGTTGTGTTTATTCTTGTTGCATTGTGGCCCACATTTCTGGTTCTGTTTGCTTTTGCCTCAGTTATGGATTGTAGATTCAGGTTATCTTAGTTTGACTTGATTTAATCTTGTTCACTGCTTTTCTCCTTGAAATTATTTATTAATGTTTTGGATTCTGTGCACATGTGCCCGCCTCCACTCCATAATTGTGACAGCTAATGTGTTAGGTGAGCGCAGGGGAAGACGTGCGTCTTGCTATGTTTTGGTTCTTCAGAAAAACCAAGCAAGGGCAAAATATACACAGAAGACGCAAGGGTCCTGTGTAAAATTGAAGGTGCTGGTTCCAAAGTGCTGCAGGAAAATATGTAACATCCTCTAAATCAGTACACCCCGAAGCACAACATATGTTAACCCTCCCAGTAATATCAGTTATGCTATTTGCACCGACTCAGCATATGGCTACCATGTGCACAGACCAGACCTTTTTGTACAAACACATTTATTCTTAATTAAATGACTTGTCTTTTCTCTTTATCGGAATGAATTTTCTTTGGCTTGTTGACTTTATTAATATTTAACATTTCTTGATGCCACTGAAATGAAAAAAGGGCCTAAATTTACTTAAGAATAGCATATTTAATTAAAATAAATGACCTACCCTTGAGAGCATAATTCATAAATTAAAATACAGCAACTTTTTACAAATTAAATATTTGACATTGATCTGCTTTGAGGTTCATTCAATTGTTTTCTGTAACCGTCTACCGTATTTTTCGGGCCATAAGGGCCATTGGACTATAAGGCGCAACATCGATCAACGATACACACCTGCCCACAAGGCGCACCAGATTACAAGGCGCATTAAGGTGAAACATAAGTCAGATAAGTCAAACTTGATTCAACTCTCACAATAACAATCAACATTGTTCAGTTATAACAATATAAAGCAATAAACTCACATTTTCAGTTTATTCATCTTCCTCAAATCCATCAAATTCTTCATCTTCAGTGTCTGAGTTTACCAGTTGTGCAAGTTGGACATGAAGCCCGAATCCCTCGATTATTTTTTTTATTATTATTATATTATATTATAATATTTTATTATATATTATTCCCTCTTGCATAGAGTCAGATCAATAGAGACCGAGATTAGTCTTCCGGTCATGACTTCTCTCGGCCACGCCTCCTTAAAGAGACAGCGCAGTCACAGTAACAAACATGGTGGTGCCCATTCACAGCGTGAGTATTGTGTCCATTACATCGGAGATCATTACCATTAAGGAGCTGTATCAGTGGAACTTTAAATTCAAGAAGGTTAATTCCAGGACTCAGGGGGTCACCTGTAGCAGTGCTTTATCCCGGTGATGAACATGAAACTCTCATTAAGCCAGCTGAGCGTCCTGAGGGTAGAAACTGAGACTAGGTGGAAAAACCACTCACATATTACTCAGCGAGTCACCTGACTATGATAGCAGTAATGCCTTAGACATAAAGCCCGGTTTTTGACGGTGCCGGTGAGATGGAGGTGCATCCTTCATCCACACATAAGGCGCATGGTCAATTTTTTTGAGAATTCAAGGCATTTAAGTGCGCCTTTTGGTCTGAAAAATACAGTAATCCTAATTAGGGTCACAGGGAGGCTGGTACCCATCCCAGCCGACTCCGGGTCAGAACAGAGTACACCCTGGACAGCTCGCCAGGCCATCGCAGGACGGAAACACGCTGACGGCTATGCAGCCTACTCTTGTCGAAAGTCAGCAATGGTTCCTTTACAGTCTCACACCATAGACAGTGAGAGACATGGTTGGCCTTTGATAGTCCAGTTAGCTGCACTGGGGAGACAATGACAACCTGTTGAGAGTGGGGCTTGAACCCCCAACCTTAGGATCAGTGATCCAGCATCTTTACCACCAGCCAACATTGTCCGAGTTTTGTTTGCATTAGTCAGTCTTCAACATACAGTATATTTACAGACCCTCAATAAGCATTTTCCCAAAAAATTTAGGGAGATCATTGTTGTTGGTATTTCAAGTCTAACATATATTTCTGTACATAGCATATAACCATGAGCATTTCTGTTAAGAACTGCATTCTACATGTTAGAACAATCAGATAAGAATACAGGGCTCTATAACAGCCACAGTGACCTTCATTTTTCATTCCATCCAAGGAGCAGCACTGGATTCTACTCGTCGAATCAGTTCGTCTTGGTCTTAAAGCAAGTGAGGACGTATTAGTCGTGCTCTGACTTGATCAGAGTGAAGACCGGCCAAGATGCGTTTGTGGTGCCAAGGCATACATATCAGTAGAAGAAGAGTTTTGGTTTGTGTCGGTAGGGTACTGACTCAGTTGAAAGACTTTCTCTGTGTATTTTACAAATCATAGTATTCTGAAAAGCAGAAGAATCCAGTACCAGGAATGATCCCCTGGACTGCAGGTCTGTAAAGTTAAGAAGTGGGACGGAGATTAAAAATAGATGCTCTTCGGTTCTTTTCCATTTATAAGATGGAAGAGACGTTGCAGCTCTGTTTTAAATCCACTTGTCCATTACACCTGAGCTTTCTGTCTCAGCGCGACGGTGTGTGATTATGATTAGAAATAACAGCTCCTTTGTATGTCGTCCCCTCTGTTAAGAAGCGAGGGCCTGCTAATGGGATTACTGTGGAATTGTGGACAATGTGTACAACCTGGAAGGGTTTTTGAATGTCTCCATTTTACATGGCACCAGCTGTTTAAATGGGGGGAAGGGTGATGGATTTTGTCGTGCTTCTTTTTCATACTATTGTTAATTTTGTGAAATTTAACCCTGTCTTCAGATAAACCCTACCACATACGCAGCAGCTACCACTTACCTGTTCTCATGAACAATCCACACGCAAGTACTGCCCTGGACAAAGAGAGAAATTGTCGTGAAATAAGTCATAAGGTTTGTTTAGTTGTCCCTGGTACTTTGTGAGGCGAGTTTCTAGCTCCTTTCAATGTAATCAGGCTTAACCACAGTTGAAACACTGCATGAAGTCATGGTTACATGTTTCTGTATGGGGCAAGTGTCAAAGGACATAGTATAATACAGTCAATTTTTGATTAATGTTGCATCTTATGCATTATTTTTAATGTTTAATTGTTATTATAAGTCTTTATAGCCGTGGTCCTCAAACTACGGCCCGCGGGCCGGATACGGCCCACCTCCGCATTTGGCCCGGCCCCCTGACCAATACCAGAAACGCATTATGATTACTTTTTTTCAATCTGGCCATGCGATCTATCTGAACCCCACCCCCACCCCCCACCACCACCCCACATAAACAAAAATTCTAGACTCCCCACTGTCAAATAAAACAGAACAATGGTGAAAAAGTTATGAAACAGGAAAATTGATTGAGAATGCTGGGTATTTAACCTGCAGTGGACAAACCATTATTTTTTTGTTCAATGCATAGGAACGGTTGTTAGTATCATCTGTCAAGAGGCGGTGGCAATATTCCAAGAATACAATCTGCGCCAACACTCTGAATCCCATCACAAAGACGAGTGTGATCGCGTGCAAGGCCAAATGTGAGTAGACAAACTGTCAAAGCTAAAAAGTGGACCGTTAGCTCAGGAGAGTACATTTGTACACCAGGCTCGGCTGAACCAGTCATCTGTTTGGGCAGATTTCGGGTTGCTCAACTGATAGCAAGCAGTTTTTTTTTTTTTTTTTTTATTTTGTTTTTGTTTTGTTTTTTTATTATATTTCCTGACTTTTTTCTGTAAAGGTCCCTGAAAGGGTTACTAATATTTGATTCTGCGTGGCTTACTGGAAAACAATAAATGTTTACGTTTAGGCAGCCCTGCGATCGTCACACTTTTTCTGTTACAAACTGACCTTGGTCCCCCATCAGAGAAGGGAAAAGTTATGTGGCCCTCGCAGGAAAAAGTTTGAGGACCCCTGCTTTATAGCATTGAATATGTATTTATGGATATTATATAAATGTGCGAATCAGATAATTCGCTGTGGAGACTCCTGAGGAAAAGGGAAAAAGCCGAAAGGAAGACAGATATACATGTATGTATACGTCAGTTGGGGGGGTTTGGGATCCTACTTTGTGGAATTCGATGGTCGCGGGGGGATCTCGTTCAGCCAATGAACTGCGGAAAGTGAGGGATCCCTGTATTCACTAATTTCTGATGAATGTATATACTGTAATAGTTTAATCTTCAAATGTATGCCTTTTTTCAGCTTTGACCTGTTTTGCATTTCATTTCCTTTTCAAAGAACAAACGAGCCATACAAACGAACAACAGATTTATTTTTGCAAACACAGGGGTAGCAAAACCTGAATGAAAACCTTCATCTTCATTTTATAAATGATAACATTTGCTGCTCATCATTATACCATTTGCAAATAATTTGAAACAGATTTGAAAACTGTGGCTTCGGTCGCTATTTCCTTATGATCTGCTGGGGAGCAGTCCAAAAATGTAAAAGGTACTCCTACATCTGTATTTCATCTGCTGCTGTTTAAAAGAGGCCCGCCAGATGTGGTTGTATGTGTGGCCACACTGATAAAGCTGCTGAGGGAAAAAAAAAAATCCATGAATTCATTCATTTTCTAAGCTGCTTTAATCCTCGTTAGGGTTGCTGGGAGGCTGGCATCCATCTCGGCCCACTCCGGGCAAAGGCAGGGTACATCCAGAACAGCTCGCCAGGCCATCGCAGGGCCAACACACATACAACCATTCACACTCACACCTAGGGGTGATTTAGAACAGCCAATCATCTGACTGTGCATGTTTTTGGACTGTGAGAGGAAACCAGTGTACCTGGCGGAAGCCCGTGTAAGCACAAAAGGAATATGCAAACTCCAAACAAAAACCAAAGACCTTCTTGCTTTGAAGCGGATGTGCTAATCACTGGGTACCATACCGCCCCTGAGGAAAAATGTTTTCAGGGAAAAAAAAGTTTTAAGATTTATTATCCCATCTGCACATATCCAGTGTGATTGACTATAATAACACTAACAGCAGCACCAACAAAGCCTCAACCATTTTACATACAAAGTGTGGAGATAAAAAAAAGAAAAGGAAAACGTGTGTCCAAGAAAGTGGACCTGAGGCACATTTAACAATTACTGCAGGTGCTTTGGTAAGGTAAGTCTGTTGGGTTTTTACACCCGCGCCTAGTGGCTCATCAGGCCGGTGCTTATCCCCGGTTTCCGTAGCGTGAAGCGACCTGGAGTTGAACTCCCCCTGGATGGGATGCTAGTCCATCGCAGGTCACCTTCCCAGTATATTTTTTACTGGTACCCATTTATACTGCTGGGTGAACAGAGGCACACTTGTGGTTGAGACCTTGCCCAGGGGTCTTAGCACAGTGGGGGTGTCAGTGGGATTTGAACTCACAACCTCCCGATCATGAGCCCAACACTCTAACCACTACACCACTGACCAGGTGCTTTGGCATCATTATTAATTCATAAACATGTCACTCCTTAAAACTCAGTATTTACTTGGGATATGAACAACACACACATGGCCTGATGGTAAGGCACTGGATTACTGAGCCCAAGGTCGTGGGTTGAAGCCTGACTCTCAACAAGTTGTGTGATAAAAGCAAGTCAGGGTTTTCAGTAACTGAGGTAGCTAAACAAGTCCTGCAAGACAATAATAAAAAGAATGTTAAGTACAATTGGAAGTTTGCTTCTGGTCGAATGAGGGCTTGTTAGGCGCAGGGTCTCATAAAAACAAACCGCTTAATATAGCAAAGATTTAGGCACTTACTCAAAGTGGAGCTCCAGATACAGTCATGTGGGGGGGAAAAAAGGACACCCCATTAAACAGTGAACTTTTTATTACGAAAGCTTCACATAACAATGTCCAATCTTGTTTTTATTTATTTCAAGAAAACAAAGATGAACAACGATGCGTATTTCAACGGAGGTAATAAATTAGGACACCCTACCCCCTAATAATGAGTGTTCCTCTCTTTGGCTGAAAAAAACTTCAGTGAGATGCTTCTTGTAACCATCTATGAGTCGCTGACATGGATCTGAGGAAAGTCTGCCCCCAGTCCTCAACGCAGAATTGTTTCAGCGGGGAGATGTTGAAAGGGTTTCTTGCATGCACAGCCCGTTTCAAGTCGCCCCACATCATCTCAACGGGATTAAGATCCGGGCTTCGACTGGGCCATTCCAGAACTCCACTTCTGTTTGTCAGTCCTTGGTGGATTCACTGGCACATTTTGGACCATTATCATGTTGCAGTGCCCAGTTCCACTTCAGTTTTAATTTTTTTCTTTTGAACAGATGGTTTCACGTGTTCTTTAAGCCCCCTCTAATACACGGTAGAATTCATGGTGGATTGTATGATGGTGAGCTGGCTAGATCCTGCTGCAGCAAAGCATCCCCAAACCATGACACTTCTACCCCCCAATGCTTCACAGTTGGAATGAGGTTATTTCCCCTGGAATGCTGCATTCGGTTTCCGCCAAACATGGGTGTCCAAATAATTCAACTTTAGATTCCTCTGTCCAAAGAAAATTATTCCAGAAGACCTGGTATTTGTCCATGTTCTCTCTGGCAAGCTTCAGTCTGGCCTTAAAATGTTCATTTTAGAGAGCAAAGGGATTCCTGCTTGCGCACCTCCCATGAAGATCAAACTTGTATGGTCTTTTTCTGATAGTAGAGTTCTGCACTTTTACATCGACAGTCGCGAGAGCCGGCTGTAGGTCACGTGATGATATTTTAGGACTCTTGATGACTTCTGTTAGCATCTCACAGGCTGCTCTGGAGGTGAACTTGCTTGGACGGCCAGACCTTGGCACGATGGCCGTTGTTTCAAATTAACTCGACTTGTAAAGAATTTTCCAGGTGGTTGAATAGCTGATGTCAAATTATTTTGCAATATATGTTTAACCCCTTACCAGACTCGTAACAACCACTATCTTCATTCCGAGGGCCTCACACAGGTCTTTGGATCTCACTATGGTGCTCAGTCTCGATTCATCAGACACGGACACCAAACAAAATGTCTGAGGTGTAAATAGGTTTAAATTTTGGGTACCCATGTTCTGATCATGTGACCTGATCTGATACACCTGTGTGTGATTATAGTCATTTTAAGTGGGGAAAATATGTGGGGGTGTCTTTATTTTTTCCGCCATTGAAATGCACATTGTTGTTGTTATCTTTTGTATGGGGAGTAAAAATATGTCAATTTATGTTGTTTAGTTGTTATTATTATTAAAGAACTTTCTTTTCCAGAAATAAATAAAAACATGATTGGACATTGCCATGTGAACATTTCTTAATAAAGACTAGACTATTTAATAGGGTGTCCTAATTTTTTCAGGTGACTGTAGATATCCGAGCCTGGGTTTGGATTTATGTCACCAGCCTTATTAATTGAGGTTTATGTTTAATGTTCAGTAAAGCTCCTGATTTCAGTGTTCGTTCCATGAACATTTCGTGTTTCTGCCTACCTGAACTGCATTGGGTGTTTTTTTTCTGAACGATGGTGTATGAGCCTCCATTATGGGGTTTTAATTTTGTTATTATTAATGAATCTATTTGTTTAATTGCTGCCCATTGTCATGCAAGTCAGCAATACATAACAGTCAATCAGCATCAGCTCAAATTGAGTTTCCTTTTGTGGGACATTATCTTAAATTAGCCTTGGAAATTGATTTTGATTCCTAATGAGAAAGCCACAGGCTACTGTAGCAAAGAAAAGGTCCCTGAGAGAGAGCATGGCAGTTTTCCAACCACCTAGCATGGGACGATGTCTATTGTTGATTTTCTGAAAAACTTAAAGCTAATTAGGGTTGCTGGGAAGCTGCCGCCCATCTCAGCCGACTCCGGGCATGGGCAGAGTACTCCCTGGACAGCTTGCTAGGCCACTGCAGGGCAGAAACATGACAGCTATGCAGTCTACTCTTATTGAACATCAGCAATGGTTCTTTTACAACCCGTCAGAACAGTCACTGAGAGACATGACCTGCCTTTGATAACCCGGTTAGCAGCGCTGTGGGGACAGCAGTGACAGCCTGGTGATAGTGAGCCCCCGACATTCGGATCAGTAATCCTGTGCCTTACCACCAGGCCACCACTGCCCGATGGGATGACGTGAGCTTTTTTTAAAAGCAATATGTTACGTATGCCAAATGAATTCTTTCGGACGAGCCCCCAATTTTGTTACGTATGGAATTTAGAAGTAAATTGCGCCGAGAAACCAGTAAAGCACGACAAACTATGACATAAACTATATATATTTTAATAAATAAAGTAAGGAAAAACCGGGACGAGACCCCGGGGTCGACCTAGAACACGCTGTAGGGACTATGTCTCTCGGCTTGTCTGGGACCGCCTCGGTGTCTCCCCGGGAGAGTTGGAGGAGGTGGCTGGGGAGATGGAGGAGGTGGCTGGGGAGAGGAACGTCTGGACCTCTTTGCTTAGGTTGCTGCCCCCGCGACCCGACCCCGGACTTTGCGGAAGACGATGATGATGATGATGATGATGATGAAGTAAGGAAAAATAATACTTACAGCTTAAAGCTCAACCAAAATACAACTTAACCAAAGGGTCCCATAGTCACCAAGCACCTGCAGTATGGTAAACTTAGTAGCGGCACGTGTGCCGGCGGTGGAAAGCCTTGGAATCCTGCGTATCGAAAGAAACAAATGATTAAAATCCTCGCGTAGGCTGTGGGTGAACGTGGACAATGGACTTTGGCGATGATGTCCCAAACGACGAAACCTCGGTGAAGTTTCCATGATACGCCTTGGATGAGATGAGCCACCGTGATGAGTTTCCTTCGAGGATCTGCACGCCGAAGAGGCTGGAAGAGGCTGCACGAGATGGGAAGAGGCTGAAGCCAGTCGGCACCAGGTCCTTAATATAACCTCCACAAAGTTCCAGAAAGTTCCATTCTTGAAGTTTCTGGATCACCTGACCTGCAACCAGGTCCATCTCGAAGTTTCCAGACCCCCTTACAGCTGAGTCATACCACGTGATACTAGTTACAGCACACTCTGAATCTAATTATGTACACCGTTTACACACTCACATTTATATACACGCCCCTAACATATGTAACAAACTGAATGTTTATATTTAAAGCAGATTTGTTCGGAAACTTTAGCCAGTTATCTGTGACTCTTACTGCAGTCTACTTAAGACCAAACTATGCAGCAATGTACACTGGCCGACCAAAAAAAAAAAAAAAAAAAAAAAAAGTCACACACTCTCGCCGTGAACTCAGCACATAATCTTGATGGCACCGTTTCAACAAACTTCAGCAACATAACATTTATTTCCATGAAATGTTGGGTTCATTTTTCACAGATGTCATGAATTGATGAGTAGAAAACTGAACCACTCCATAAAGTCTTCTCCAGCACATCCTGAAAACTTTCAATAGGGTTAAGGTTAGGATTCGGGGGTTCCAATACATATGTGAAAATGATTCCTTATGTTCACTGAACCACTCTTTCATTATTTGAGTCTCCATTTTATATCTTTGCCATCAGGCAAGAAAACGCCCATTGATGTGATAACTTGCACATTCAGTACATTCAGATCATCAGCTGCTTCATTGTATTACCACATTGATGTGCTGAGCCTCCACCCAACCAACTGGAGTAACAATGCCATGGATATTACATGCTGTGGTCAAGAATAAATTCTGTTGATTAAAAATAATTTGTGAATTCATTCATTCATTAATTTCTGAACCACTTGATCCTTATTAATGGCACAGGGAGGCTGGCACCCATATCAGCTGACTCTGGGCGAGGGCAGAGTACATCCAAAACAGTTTGGCAGGGCATGGAATTCAATAATATTAAATTTTTATTTATTTATTATTTTTTTTTAATTTTTAAATTCTATTATATTTGACAGTAAAAAAAAAAAAAATCCTTCACCAGTGCTCATTGTCCCACCCATGATTACTTGGGGCTTAAATGCACGTCGAGAAAAGTTTGTCAAACTCCGAGGCACAAACTACACACAAGTAACTGCCATCATATACTTTGCACGAAATTGAATTAAAAATGTGAAAAAACCAATTCTGAATGCACATTACACACTCCTTGAGTAATTATCATCATAACTTTTGGACTTCAGTCATGATATCTGAAGATTCTCCTGCGCGTGTTACTGTTTCTGATAGGTCTGTATTGTTTTACGTCTGGGTGTATGTCTGCTGGTTTAACTGGGGTATAATGCCCAGTAGCGGTTATTCATTGCTGTTGCTGAGCATTTTACTTTTTTTTTTTTTTTTTTTAATGTTCTGGAACAAATGCTTTCTCTCCATCACATCTCTTTGACAGTTTCATAGCAACCATTTGGGAGCGCATCTGTCTATCTGTGTGATGGATATAGAAACAGTTTTAATATTATAGCTTTGTAAAGCAGAGTGTAGTTCAGTAATAATGTGTGTTGAGGTATGTTGTAATCCTTTCTGTGGTACATGTATGAGGCTGGGCTGAAAGGTTTACAGTAATCCGTCCCACCATTCGAATCAGATCTTCTATACCAAGAGGATCCAAAGGGGAGACAACACCAATTGAGGATACAGTGGTACCTCACCTTATGAAATTAATCCGTTCCAGAGCCTTTTTCTTCACCTGGATTTTTCGTAAATTGAACTACATTTTACATGTAAAACATGTGATTCGTTCCAAGGCCCCCAATACTACCCCCTAAACCCTTTAAAAATTATAAAAGTATACCTTTTAAGGCCTCCTTCTGCTTCAATATCGTACCGATGGTAGACGGGTTTGGCCAAATTCCTTTGCGATATCACTCAACCGCATGCCACGATCCCACTTCTTCTTTTCACTTGCACCGGAAATCACACACACACCGCGCGTGCGCGTGTATTGACCATGTCTTCTTAGCAGAGTTATAATCTTGCAAATGTTTATGGAAGGTTAAAAGCCTGAGTCAAAAAATAAAGCAAGAAACTCATGAAACAACAGTAACTCTGTCCTTTACACGAAAAGCATTATGGGAGATGCAGCTCCATAATTGCCAATAGGCGGGAGCTGCGTCATCCCTCCTAGCCAATGGGAGGCCAGCGGGGCAGGATGTTGGGAGTGTTGGGAGATAGCCAATGGGAGGGAGCTGCATCATCCTTCCTAGCCAATGGGAGGCCAGCGGGATGGGATGTTGGGAGATGGCCATTGGGAGGTAGCTGCGTGATTCCTCCTAGCCAGTGGGAGGCCAGTGGGGCGGGATGTTTGAAGATAGTCAATGGAAGAGCAGCTAATGCATTGTTTGAATGTTTGAATGGCGCGTTTGAATGGCGCATTTGCTGCGTTTCGTAAGGAGAACTTATTTCGTATACAGAGACAAAAAATTTTGGAAAATGTATTTCGTAACCTGGATTTTAATTTGCTGGGACTATCATAAGGTGAGGTACCACTGTATATATAGACTACAGGGGAGACGATGTCGAAAAGTAAACTGCATTTGGACCAATACGACCACTGCATCATGGTCAGACTATGAAGTTTTCAGCCCAGCCTTGTAAAGGAGATGTATGTATATTGAGATAATAAATGCAGGGGAAGCAGTGCTTGTGAAATAGTGCAGCGCACAGCGAGTGGTTAATAGAATTTGTGCCTCTCCTGAGCATTGTGACACACAGAGAGAGAGGGCCAGGTAATTAAAAGTGCATTGGACCAAAAGGGCAGTGCACTGAACCACATTAAAGTGTTTTATTCAGTGGAGTCTCAAGCCTGAAATCCACAGGACAATTAGTCAGCACACTATTAAACACGGTTCTCCAAATAAAGTGAACACCTCGTGCTAGTAGCATTGTTAATAAATGTACTGAATTGCAAAGTGTAGAACATCCATCTATCCATCCCTCCATCCATTAATCATCAGGGTTGGAGGGGAAACTAGGGCTAGGTTTGTGAATCACCAGTCTATCCCAGGATGAACACAAAGACGTACAAACATTCACACTCGCATGCACACCGGGAGGAAATTTAGAGTAGCCAGTTGACATAACCTGTACGTCTTTGGAAATTAATCCACACGGGCATGCAACCAGAATTTTCTCGCTCTGAGGTGACAGTGCTAATGACCGCATCGACTGTCCGAGGTCATGAAATGACATAACAAGTCAGAGACGCATCAGCCTCATTCTTTCTGCAATCCCACTGAGAAACATCATGGAGCCCCTGTACAGCTCGCTATGCTGACCCAAAAGAACCTAATTTGACTTAAAATGACATTTAAGTCTGAATCAAACAAATACAGGGATCCCTTACTTTCCATGGTTAATTGGGACCGAGATCCTCCCACGACCACCAAATTCCGCGAAGTAGGATCACCCCCCCCCCTGACTGATGTATATGTATATAATATCACCCCCAGTGCAGCTAACTGCGTTATCAAAGGCAGGCCATGTCTCTCACTCTCTATGCTGTGAGGCATGTAAAAGAACCATTGCTGACTTTCGTAAAGAGTAGCTGCAAAGTCGTCAGCGTGTTTCTGTCCCTTGCTAAAAAGGGTTGTGACAGGAAGGGCATCCAACGTAAAAACCTCTGCCAAATCAAACATGCGAATCAGATGATTCGCTGTGGCGACTCCCGAGTAAAAGGGAAAAAGCCGAAAGGAAGACAGATATGCATATAATATCAATAAATACATATTCAACGCTATAAATGTTTATAATAACAATTAAGCATTCAAAAATAATGCATAAGATGTAAATAAATTATTAAATACACATGCACACGCACTTGCACTCGCGCAGATACACACCTCACAAAAATGTAAGCAGTTTTGATGGGAGGTTTTGGGTTGTTTTGTGTTTGTTTAGGGTTTGTTTGTTTTTTTTGTTTTTTTGCATAATTGGACTTGTTTTTGTGGCATTTTCCTTAACCTTTTCCCCTATTCTTCCTAATTTCCTTATTTTTTATTTCGATAAATATATATTTTTTAAAAAACCGAGATGAATTGAAGCGCAAAAGTAGCGAGGGATCCCTGTATATCATTTGTTGTACCAAATATCAGGGTGCTCAGGATGTTTGTTTGTTTTTTAGAGGTTGGAATAAGTGTGTAATAATGTCATAATGTATTTAACATTTCAGAGGATTTGGTATATCACATCAGATTTTTATAAAAGCTCACGCTTGCTGTTTTTGCGAGAAAGCAATACCAATCTTTTGCTTTCACTAACATACAAACGTCTGCGGTTCATGCAGAGAATTATGTACAGTTAAGATACTTCAATCAGAATAAAATTATTAGAAATATTTCTACTTAAAATTTCAAAAATGGCACACCAAGTTGCGCAACAATTAACCCGGAGACTCTCGGTTCAAATCCAAGCGTGCATGCAGCCATCCACGGCTGAGCGTCCATGGGCGCTACTTGGCCGAACTTTCACAGGCGGGAGAGAGGGATGGTATACTTTCACTTTCCTGTCACTCAAAGTGATTGACATGCATACACATGGGCTCAAAGAGTGTTAGGCAGCTCCTAAGTATGCATGCATGAGCAGTTCATATAGATGTGGGCAGCAGCATCACATGTTTCAGAGGTTGCGGGAGGCAGTATTTGACTGGTGAGTATTAGCTATGACTTAATAAAAAAAAAATAAATAAAAAAAAATCTAGCTCAAAATATATTCTGTCATATATTAAATTAAACAAAACAAAGTAAATATTGGTGTGATGACCCTTTGCCTTTTTTTTTTTCCCATGTAAAACCCAGCAGCTGTCATAATGTTAGTCAGGCCACACATAACGCAGACGGACGCCCTATGGTGGTCGATCTGTCTGAGCATCTGTACGTTGCCCAGACCATCATTTCTGATTCGTTGGCAGCACCTGCCTCAGACCGCCATCCCTTGATCCATGTAACCTTGGGCTTGACCTTTGACTTCTAAAGGTAAAATATTGTCTGGATCCTAGTTCTTCTCTGCTTAGTTTGACATGTACCAATTTTGGAAATCAAGCGTGTTGTGTTCCAATATTTTGAAAGTTTTTGGAAATTTTTCCAGCTGGGACCTTGAACGTTGTCCCCACTTGGGGGGGAAAAGAAAAAGCTTGTCCCAGCCTTATTTCGTATATGGTTGAACTAAAACTGCAGCCTGGCGACATTGTGGCATAGTGGTTAGCAGGCCCACCTCACAGCAAGAAGATTCTGGGTTTGATTCCCAGCTCGGGTGTTTCTGTGTGGCGTTTGGATGTTCTGTCCGTGCTTCCGTGGGTTTCCTCCAGATACTCCGGTTTCCTCCCACAGTCCAAAAACATGCACAGTGGGTGAACTGGCTGTTCCAAATCACCTCAAGGTCTGAGTATGAGTGTGAATGGTTGTGTGAGTGTTGGCCCTGCGATAGTCTGGCGAGCTGTCCGGGGTGTGCCCCGTCCTTGCCTAGACTCGACTGAGACAGATGCCAGCCTCACTGTGAGCCTAATTAGGATTAAGTGGTTCAGAAAATAAATGAATTAACGAAAAATGCAGCCCAATATAGGTAAATTTAATCTTTTACAAAATATCCATAGGGCAGTGGTGGCCGAGTGGTAAAGGTGCTGGATCACTGATCCTAAGGTTGGGGGTTCAAGCCCAACTCTCCACGGATTGGCACTTTCCCCCGCAGTGCAGCTGTTATCAGCTGGGTTATCAAAGGCCGGCCATGTCTCTCACTGTCTATGGTGTGAGGTTCATGTAAGAGAACCATTGCTCATTGCTGACTCTCGACAAGAGTAGCTGCAAAGCTGTCGGCGTGTTTCTGCCCTGCGATGGCCTGGCGAGCTGTCCCGGGTGTACTCTGCCCTCGCCCAGAGTCGGCTGAGATGGATGCCAGCCATCCTGTGACACTGATTAGGGGAAAGCTGTTACAGAAATGAATGAATGAATGAAGAGACTCTGTTGTGTTGTACCTATAATCAAGTAAATCATATGCAGATGTGTCATAGTTATATTTCAATAACCAATGCAAACAATCCTTTTTTTTTTTTTTTTTTTTTTTTTTTTTGCTGTTTAATTTACAGTTTTATCCAGAAAGAAGCTCAACATTTTCAAATATGAAATCACATAATAACCAGAAATGGGTCTGTTTCAGTTACACATTGATGGAATTCTTCATTTTCTTTGAATTTAAACAGTATAAACAGCAGTGAAAACTGCAAAGATAGTTTTAGGACATGAGCCATAATCATAACATTTTCTAAATTATGCATAAATTATTGAAAATATGGAGCCATAGCATGATATCATTTGAAATGTTTCACCTGATTGTACACTTGCCAAATGTTTTTGTACTGACTCAATAATTCAGATTTCACCACATCAGATATTTATAAAAAAATTCTACATCAAGCTACAACAGAATGTATATGATTTGTACTGTAATGTACTGTCAGTGAGATTATTATTATTATTATTATTATTATTATTATTATTATTCTCATCATAGGAGATATTCCTGTTGGACATTTGGTGGCTTTGCTGATTTTGTGGGTTGAATTAATCCTCAGATACAATAATACAAACTCTTAATGTTTTCACAAATACTACATAAATAACAATATTCACCTCAGGCTAAGATCAAACATCTCGGCAAGCCTGAAGCAGTATGTACTGTTCTACACAGGAACATTAAAAGCAATCGAAATCAAAATTTTGTTTTATATATATTTTAACCATGAAAGCTTCAAGTCATGTGGGCTGTGCATGGAAAGCAGCGCACAGCATCTTTCGAAACCTATTCATAGTTTAAACTTCATGGAAATAAAGTAAACTTTACTGAGTACACTCAAATTTCAAAAGTTTTAATTTCTGTGAAACACATGAAAAAAAAAAAAAGTAGAAACACATGAAAAGCAAACGAGAATTATATGGTTTATTTATTATTACAGGGATCCCTCACTTTCCGCTGTTAATTGGGACCGAGATCCCCACGCGACCATCGAATTCCACGAAGTAGGATCACCCCCCAACCCTCCCTGACTGACGTATACGTACATGTATATGTGTATATAATATCAATAATAATACATATTCAAAGATATAAATGCTTATAATAACAATTATGCATTCAAAAATAATGCACAAGATGTAAATAAAATATAAATGCACACTCAGATGCGCAGCTCACATAAAAATGTAAGTAGTTTTGATGGGGGGTTTTGGGTTGGGGTTTTTTTTTTTGTTTGTTTGTTTTTTTGTGTTTTTTTGCCTAATTGGCCTTGTTTTGCTGCATTTTTTTAAACTTTTTCCCCTACTCTTCCTTAATTTTCTTATTCTTTGATTCGAATATTTAAAAAAAAAACACAATGCATGAAATCGCATGAATTGAAGCACGAAGTAGCGAGGGATCCCTGTAATACTAATTTAGTGTATGTGTGTATATGTATATATATATATATATATATATATATATATATATATATATATATATATAAATACATATATATATATAATATGATTTTCTGAGTAGAGTGAGGAGAGTGCTCAATACTTTTTGGTTGAGCAAATAACAATAAAAATAAAAGGACAGGACAAAGACTTTCTATTGAAACTCCATTTATCACTACATATCTGTTTCGAGGGGTGGTGAAACCATCCTCTCTCTTCAGGTGATTATAACACATAATATAGATTATATAGATAGATAGATAATATAGATTACAACACATAATCACCTGAAGAGAGAGGATGGTTTCACCACCCCTCGAAACAGATCTGTAGTGATAAATGGAGTTTCAATAGAAAGTCTTTGTCCTGTCCTTTTATTTTTATTGTACATATATATATATATATATATATATATATATATATATATATATATATATATATATATATATATATATATTCTAAAACTGTATTGTAATTGACATTAAGCCTTGTATGGCTTTTTTTTTAAGAAATTTAAACATTCAATTCTTGGCATAAAAAATAACTAATTTTTTTTTTTTTTTTTTAAATGTGGTACTGTGCAATGACAGAAAAAAATGAATGAGAAGCACTATAAACATATCAATAAATATGCAGCCAATTACATTCCATCGTACTGACGTATGGCAGTCTATTGGCATGTGATTCCTTCTGACGTTGTAAACGCAGAGACGGGTTCTGCCAAGCCAGTGCTGAAGATTATTGAAGGCAACGTTTCATTTATTTACTGCTGGAAAATCCTGCCATTTAATTTCCTGTCTGTGTCAGAGCAACAGCAGGGAGGCGGCTTGTAGTAGGATGGCAGAGGAAAAGCCGCAGGAAAAAACAGTGGTCATTTTAATGATATGTAGTGGGTATTTATAGACCTGTGCTCTTTGTTTCTCCTCCAAGCATGCCGGTGAGAGGAGCATTCTAAATTCATTAATTTGCACTTAGCAGTTACAGATGTGCGACTGCTGTCCAGCTGCTGTACTGCTGCAGCACGTCTTGATCTTTTCCATTATCGAATGTTGCAGCTCAGTGTGTCACTTGCTTTTGGGCAAATGATGTAAGATTGTTTGTTTGTTTATTTATTTATTTATTTTGTTTATTTTGACTACTTTATAGAAGGAGACAAGTTATTGTGTGGCGCATTCAAGATATTTTAAGGAAGTTGATTTTGCTTGAACGCGATCAGCGTTTACATTTCCACCAGCGTTAACACGGTGCAATTGTTTTATACGATAGTCGTGTTCGTACCAACGGTTTTGATTTATGTGGTCATTACGCTCGTCTGCAGTAAATGAGCCAAGTGACCTTTGGACAATGACCTGTCTTGCACTTTCTCTCCGTAGAGATTCTGGAATGTGGCAGCACTT
>CM045733.1:65660000-65675000 GCA_024760905.1 Plotosus lineatus | reverse complement strand
GTTATCATTAGCGTGGGAGTTTAAACCCGTGTGCCTTCAGGGAGCTAATCGTAAGGCTGGGTTTCTAACTATTGCAGTACTGTGAGCTAAAATGATGTAATGCATTACTACATGCTACAAAGCCACTGTTATGATAGTAGTCAGCTCAATGTCTTTTACATTCATTGACGTTTCATTCGGATATTTATACCTACTTAAAGCATGCAATTCATTATGCTTTGAAGTGACGGCGTGTGGGTTTGTCATTGAGTGCTTGGTAAGTAATGCATGTTTGATTCTGACGGCTTCTTTATAACAACTTGCTTCAAAACCTTCCATTCGATACCACTTAGACATGAATAATTTTGTTGTTTTGTTCCCTGCTACTAAGCTATAAGCTAACCACATCAATTATTTTCCTTAATGATGGACAGTTTGGCTTTGACCTACGGCACTAACCCACTGGGATGTGGGTTTTTTCCTGGGATAAAAAATGGTATTGGCTGTATATCACTTTTAAATATAAGTGGAAATCTGTTCTTGCCACAGAACAGCAGGTGTATCCTCCATGTGGTCAACGGCACTTGTAGTATCATCATATTTAATAAATTTGATTGTTGTGACATGGAAATCAAGGCAAAGAATGTGTCGGTTTCTGAATTAGCTGGCCGGTGTTGGTGGTAACTGAGGTGGATACTGACGGTAGTGTTTTGATCACAAACTCAAGTTGTCAGTCATACTTGTTGCACATAATTAAATTAAACATAATTAAAATTTCTGACTGATCACGGCATGCTTGGTGTCCTCGAAATGAGGTGTCCATAAGCATATCTGGCATAAATACCGTATTCGATGTGATAAGCGCCCAGGGCGCTTAAAAATTGGAGTAGGTGGGCGCTTATTAAAATTATTACCAGTGGAGTGGAACGGTAAGTGCTTATTACCATAGAGGTGGAAAACATGAATAATAACCGAACTATAAAAGAATTTTACTGGTATTTGTGTTATTCATTGTGTGGTATCAACCAAATCACTTACACGAAAGATGAAAATAAACATAAAACAGCATAATTAAAAAAAAAGACCCTTTAATACTAGAAACACTCTGAGCGTGCAAACCTCTACCACTGTTGCTGAAAGTGTGGCTCGCGAAGCTTAACTCCAGTGCAGTTCCAAATCAAATGTTAATGGTTTCTGTGTTTTCGGTAAAGCCAGCCCTTCCAACAAAAGAATTTTGCAGATTTGTTGAGAACGCTGTTCGTAATTTTCTTCTCGAATGACCCAAACTTTTTTTTTTTTTTTTTTTTTTTTTTTTTTTATGATAGTCTTGACAATTAAGTCAATTAGGTTTTTAAAACCTAGGCACTGGGATTGAAACTGAGAAAACTTAGATCTTAGCTGAGTTGTTTTCCTTTGGGCAAACTTCCCAGTTTTAATGATTATATGGCATGACTCCGCTGTCATATCACATATTATTCTGAAGATTCTGTTACAGGGGCAAACGCCAACCAATTTAAAATTGCAACTGCACAGTTTTCCCCATAGAGCAACATTATTGTTATTCTAGCTGCAGGAAGACAGAAGGAACATAAGAGAGCTGCTCTGTCTGATATTAGGGGCCACGGGGCCTTGCTGCTCCATCAATCTTCTCGCTGTCGCTTAGCCAGAAAGTTTGAAGGAACAGATGCAAAAATTCAGTTTATGTCAAAAGTGTGGCTTAAATAGAGCTGTGATGTTGTTCAGATGCTGCTTTATCTCCTTCCTTTACCGTACTGAATCCTGCTGCCTGTAACAGAGATGCCTCCCAGTACAGATTCTCCGTATTTTTTACGGAAAGTTGATGTAAATACGGTGTTTCATTACAGGGTGCTATTTTGTCCGGAAAAATAAAAAAGGGAATCATGAATATGATTGTTTTACTTCATATACTGGGTTCCAACATTGCTAAAAGGTTTCAGTGCTCGCGTTTATTATATATTATATATACAATTTGTATGTATATGTGTGTGTGTGTGTGTGTGTGTGTGTGTGTGTGTGTGTGTGTGTGTGTGTATATATATATATATATATATATATATATATATATATATATATAAATAAATAAATAAAATGTGTATATATATATATACACACACACACACACACACACACACACACACACACACACACACACATATATATATATATACACAAAAATAAAGGACAGGACAAAGACTTTCTATTGAAACTCCATTTATCACTACAGATCTGTTTGAGGGTGGTGAAACCATCCTCTCTCTTCAGGTGATTATAGAAGAATCTATCCTCTTCTTCTATAATCACCTGAAGAGAGAGGATGGTTTCACCACCCCTCGAAACAGATCTGTAGTGATAAATGGAGTTTCAATAGAAAGTCTTTGTCCTGTCCTTTTATTTTTATTATTTGCTCTACCAAAAAGTATTGAGCACTCTCCTACGGAAGGATCTACTCAGAAAATCCTCTCTCTCTCTCTCTCTCTCTTCGTCAAAAAAGTTCCCGACCCCTGATTTACCATATCAACGAACGGCAGCAATGATAACGAAAAGCTATTTCCCCTCGTTGTGAGGACTGTCGATCCCGACTCATACCTTTCCTATTGAGTTCCTGTTTTTGCATGAGTCATATGATGGTGTTGCCATCCTACCTCTAGATTTTAAGTATGATATAAAATAAATATGTCAATAATATTGCTTACAAATACATTTGTTGCTAATTTGTGTGTGTGGAAGAAGTGTTGCTGAAAATGTTTCAAAAATACTGAAAAAAGTCGTGAAGAATACTGAAAATCTATCTGAGGTCGGTATCTCTGCTGTAGCTTTCCAGATCTTTTGTAGTGTGAAAGAAGAAAATAAACAGAAGTGATTTCTATCAGTGCCAGTGGAGGTCCATTTGCAGAAAGTTGAGGGTTTGGGTGTTGGGCATTCGAGCCACGCTTCAAGAGCACCCCTTCAGTAAATGTCCCACTGACGGGACGTGAAATCTAAGTGAAGCTGCCCTCCGAGTTAAAGAGATAAATAATAGCTAACTCACTTCGCATGCAGAGCATGACCCAGTGTGGGGCAGCTTTAAATGTGAGAGACATCTCTTATTTTGCTTCTACTCTTTACATAACCATTACAACCATAACTCGAACCCGCACTGTCAAACAAGCCGGGACTATATTAATCCGAGAGAACGTTATACTACATTTGAGTCTATACACGCTGGATTCATTACACGGGGCTACTCAACAGTCTAGGTAAAATAAATTGAAGGAAACATGCAGAATTTAAAATGACCTTCCTGCCAGTTTGACACAATATTTATTATAATATAAGGAGATGCTATTTGCGATGTGTCACTTGTCAACAAAACTATTTGTACCCTGGGTGGAATAGCCGGTGTCTCTGTTTAGACCCATATGGCATTGCAGGGCCTTTAAACAAGCACCCAGGTGTCCGTAGCCAATGAATCCATTAACACTCAAGCACATACTGTGTATACGTACTGGCTGTATATTTTATAAAAGATATCAATCAGTACCAGGTAAAGGACAAAATGGAGCCCGAGCCCGACATAATGAGTTGTCATAGAAATATGCATGCGACACAGTGTGTGCAGTTTTTATTCGCGCCCGCCATCCATAAGACTTTGTTATTGCGGTAACTGTGAAAGGAAATGACAAAATCAGAAAAATTTGCAATACGTATCCCATCAGGGGCGAATAAAGTGGGATTGAACATGAATCACCTTGATCTTTTTTCAAGGTCTCGTTATTTATATATATATATATATATATATATATATATATATATATATATATATATATAAACAAAAATAAAAGGACAGGACAAAGACTTTCTATTGAAACTCCATTTATCACTACAGATCTGTTTCGAGGGGTGGTGAAACCATCCTCTCTCTTCAGGTGATTATAGAAGAATTCTTCTATAATCTATAAATCTATAATCTATAAATCTTCTATAATCACCTGAAGAGAGAGGATGGTTTCACCACCCCTCGAAACAGATCTGTACTGATAAATGGAGTTTCAATAGAAAGTCTTTGTCCTGTCCTTTTATTTTTGTTTTTGTTATTTGCTCTTCCAAAAAGTATTGAGCACTCTCCTACGGAAGGATCTGCTCAGAAAATCATATATATATATATATATATATATATATATATATATATATATATATATTAGGTTTATCAAGGCTTACACAGGTTCACTAAATTTAGTGGATGGGTTCATTTGGACTTGTATACGGGTCACCTTGACCTTGCTTTAATGTTATAAGCGAATATTTTCTATCATCAACATCTCAAGGGTTGTTAATGCAATGACAAAGGACCTAAGTGGTCCTCCCGGCGGGAGTGTCTCGGCCCCTGGGAGGCTGAGGGGCCAGTTTACACCTATCAAAAATTATTCACTTATTTTCATGAAGTTTTTTTAATCCTAATTAGGGTCATGGGGCGGCTGGCGCCCATGTCAGCCAACTTTGAACGAGCGTAGAGTACACCCTGGACGATTCGCCAGGCCGTCGCATGGTGTCATAAATTAATTTGTAAGTAATTTGTCGTGCTCGGTTCCCATAAATCTGCTCTTGGTACATCGTTTGCTGTTCCTTGTGTCACTTTTGGTAGATACCAACCATTGTAATCCTGGAACACCCCAAAAGATGTTTGAAGGATTCTGGAGTTACTCGGACTTGAGTTATTTGCACATTTTTTTTTTTTTCCTGTTTCCAACACATTCACTTGCTGTCTTCTGTACCCCACTCCATGCCAGATGCCACCGTATTGAGAACATCAGTGCTATTTTCACAGTCAAGTCTTTTTCTGTGGTTCATCTTGGCGGTAAAGTATAAAGGTAATGCAGGGTAATAAAATGCAATACTCTATTACGGCTGGTTTTTAAATGCATTTAGATTATTTAATACGGCTCATTCTCCGCTTTCTCCTTGTGCATGTAGAGTTCATTCTTTAGATGATCAAGGCAGGCAGCATCTCTGGTTAATTATTTGCCGAGGCTGAATGATTTTCCCATTACACATCAAAAACCTTGGAGAGCACCTAATCCTGGAGAACGCTGTATAGTCAGAAAATAATGTATATCTAAGTGTTTCATTGCCCTAACTCTGCATTTTATTTTTATATATATATATATATATATATATATATATATATATATATATATATATATATATATATATATATATTAAAAAAGAATCAGCTTGGATTGCCCTCAGAGAAAAGTGTAATGTGATGCTCTACCTGCAATATTAGCTGAATATTTATCCACTGCCTTTTAATTGTGCTCATTCCATTTTCCTCCATTTAAATCACTTTGCAGGTTTTAATGTTTAAGGCACTTTACTGCAAACTTGAAGATAGTATTTCACCCACAAGATGGATGAACATGGACTTAAAACCATCAGAGCCCAGCTGTGTACATAATCAGAATTTTCCAGAAGTCTGAGGACGCCTCAGTTATTGGTTTTCTAGAAATGCGCAGGTATGATCGCTTTCTCCAGATAATAAGATCGATTCAGTGCACTAAGCTTTATCACCCGTAGACTTTGGTCTGCAGTACATTGTGCTTACTCCAGGCTTAGGAAAATGCACCTTTTCCAAACAAACAATCCAGATTACATTTATATAGCATGCTTTATTAAAAAGGCCTGAGGTGTGCTTCTCAATTGAGAATCCAATCTCTGCATCGATCTCTATTCCCATGGCACGTCGCATCCTGCGCGGTTGGGATACATATTTATGATGTTATAAAGTGAATTGTCTTTCTGCTTTGTGTAACTGAAGACGACCCTAATGGAACCGAAATCACTATGGGATATAGCAGTACATACTAATTAATGACCGTATAAGTACAATTTAAATGAGTTGTGAAGTTATTTGCTGAGCTGTCTGGATATATGATTTGATAAATATCAACAACCAGACTTGTTTAGAATGAGACTATAGGCAGGTCGTTGATTGCGGCAGAATTAGTTGTTAATACTTTCAAAATTGTTTATCAGCCACAGAGTAGCGACAGCGGACTATTCATCATCATCATCATCATCATCATCATCATCTTCCGCTTAGTTCGGGGTCGGGTCGCGGGGGCAGCAACCTAAGCAAAGAGGTCCAGACGTCCCTCTCCCGAGCCACTTCCTCCAACTCTCCCGGGGGCACACCGAGGCGGTCCCAGACAAGCCGAGAGACATAGTCCCTCCAGCGTGTTCTAGGTCGACCCCGGGGTCTCTTCCCGGTTGGACATGCCCGAAACACCACACCAGGGAGGCGTCCGGGGGGCATTCTGACCAGATGCCCGAGCCACCTCAACTGACCCCTCTCAATGCGGAGGAGCAGCGGATCTACTTCGAGCTCTCCCCGGATGGCGGAGCTTCTCATCTTATCTCTAAGGGAGAACCCCGCCACCCGGCGAAGGAAGCTCATTTCAGCCGCTTGTATCCGTGATCTTGTTCTTTCAGTCATTACCCAAAGCTCGTGACCATAGGTGAGGGTTGGAACGTAGATCGACTGGTAAATTGAGCGGACTATTCAAATAAACTATTATTGTATAGAGGGAAGGGCGGAACGAAGGTAGAGTGGTTAGCACGGCCGCCTCACAGCAAGAAGGGCCTGGGTTTCGGACTTTTTTTGTGTGGAGTTTGCATGTTCGTCCCATGCTTGTGTGGGTTTCCTCCGGGTACTCCGGTTTCCTTCCACAGTCCAAAAAAAAAAAAGTGCACTGTAGGTGTGAGTGTGAGCCATTGTCTGAGTGTTGGCTCTACGATGACCTGGGGAGCTGTCCAGGGTGTACCGCACCCTCGCCTAAAGTCCATTGAGATGGGCACAAGCATTCCCGTGACTCTAATTAGGATTAAGTGGCTGAAAAAATAAACAAATGAGCGAACGAATGAATATACGGAGGCCTGGCAGCGTAGGAGTGAGCACTTGTAGTTCTGCAGTCCTGTGTGGGGTTTGCATGTTCTCTACATTCTGTGTGGGTTTCTTCTGGGTGCTCAGGTTTCTACCCACAGTCCGAAAAACATGCAGTTTAGTCTAATTGACCGTTCCACATTGAACCTAGGTATGATAGTGTGCGTGTGTGTGTGCGTGTGTGTGTGTGTGTGTGTGCGTGTGTGTGTTTGTGTGTGTGTGTGTGTGTGTATTGGCCATGCAATGATCTGGCGAGCTGTTCTGGATGTACCCTCCTTGGTATGCACTCAGTTATTATTTTGATGTTTCACAAGTCTAAATTGAGCTCTGATTAAGATCCTGTTCTGACATGAACAGTCAGTGGATGTTACTGAGCATGCGCAGAGCGAGTGTCTCAACTTGTTGTTAATTACATCAAATTGTACCGTTACAACCCCACTGTAAACTGCTTTTCTATACAGTCGGCTCTCTACTTGCAAAATGGATCCGTTCCAAAGCCTTTTTCGGGGCCTGAAGTTTTCGTAAGTAGAGGTACATTTTACATGTAAAACGTGTGATTCGTTCCAAGGCTCCCAAGACTACCCCATAAACCCTTTAAAAATAATAAAAGTACACCAATTTTGTATGAAATATCTGTTAAAAGTAAACAAAAATTATTTATTAAACCATTTAAAAATTTTATTAATATATTAAACCATTTTATTAATGTTTTTATGAATTAAATCATTATTAAACATTTTTATTAAAGCACAACACACACACACAACACTGTCTCTCTCTATCTTTCTCTCTCTGTCTCTCTCTCTCTCTTACACACACACACAGACACACACACACACAAAACTCTCTCTCTCTCTCTCTGTCGCTCTCTCTCTTTCTCTTTCTCTCTGAGTGACGCGCTCTGCCAAATGCGGGCTCCGTCCACACACAGCGCGCAGCCGACGGAGCTTTTGAGACGAGGTGTTGTATTTAAAGCGGAACTACCTGTTTGAAAGATCTGAGGTCCGGATTCAACATTAACTTGCTTCCTTACGAGATCAGCGGTCTTTTGTCCCATGGAACATTCATGGTGCTGCCCATTTCCATGCACAAAAATGCTTTGTGGCCGAATGCGGAGCTTTTGATACGGGGCGTGGCTCATCCGGAGCTCCTCAAATAAGCTGCAATGAGTACTGTACTCTCAAAAAAACCTCATGAAACTCACAAACCAACGGTACATCCCTCCTTAACGCGTATGATAAATAAGTTTATGGGTACAGTACTATGGAGATTCAGCTCCCTCCTGGCCAATGAGAGGCCAGCGGGGCGGGATGTTGGGAGACAGCCAATGAGAGAGCAACTCGCACATTGTTTGGATTTTTGAATGGCGTGTTTGCATTTTTGAATGGCGCATTTTGGCGCTTTTCGTAAGAAGAGATTGTTTCGTATACAGAGGGCGAAAATTTAGTAAAATGTTTTTTGTAACCTGGATTTTTCATATTCAGAGGTTTTCGTAAGTTGAGGACAAGGGTTCGGCTCAGGGTCTGTTTCTGTCTCTTGCTCAGTCTGTCTCTGTCAATCTGGCATATTTGAGCGCAGCCACTATACTGCGATCCTGATCGGACTGGGGTGCACTGGTACTTATCCACTCACAGCAGCACTAGTGTTCACTGTTTCACTATCGCTCTACCCTGACAGTCTAACTTGGAGCACACACACACACACACACACACACACACACAGCCACAGCCCTTTCGTCTCACTCTCACTCTGAACTTTCTACAGGTTCAGCCATGTCTTAACTAGGCTTATTGCTAGTCTGGGAGTTTCTCGGACCTCCCATTGAGTCAGAGATAACGTGTTTGCTGTCAGACTCTCACAACAAGTTCTCCCTGCCTGCATGATCCCTGCCTTCTGACAGGTACTTCGCTCAGCGCGCACCCCCCCCCCCCCCATATAATGCAGACTCATGCTTTGTGTGCTTGTGTTTGTGCATGTTTCTGTGTGCATGTCAGCTGCCTCATTCAATTATATCACAGACCTGACATGCCCAAACACTTGCTACGGCCAGGAGCGTTACAGATCTAGGCATAGATTATCGAGAACCTCTATGGTATGTCTGGCATGTCATGTAAGGCTTCGTAATCCAGCAAAATAGCATGCAAATGAAGCCTGCTTTGCTTTGTTCACATAACAACATGTGAAGTGAATGGGATTTCTTTAAATATGAACAACTATCTGCTCATTCCTTATAACTGGCCTGATGATATCAGTGACCTGATGATATCAGTATGCTTCTCCCACTCTTCCCATGCCTGACCAGCTGAATGTTTCCCTTCAGACATGACGGTCAGCTTGAACACAAGAAGGTTTTTGTGTATCATCACAATTCAGACACGTTGAAGCTCAAACCTGTCTTCATATTAAATGGGTTCACACAAGTAAAAATCTTAGAATACGTGCAGCTCATATAAAAAAAAAAAAAAAAAAATTCCATAATTCAATGTCTGTCATTCAAACATTAATATAATTACATCTAAAAAAAAAATTTCAAAAACCCCTGAGTACCTGGAGCTGTTAGTGTTCAGTCTGTGAACATTTCTCATATGCTTACTGGCACTAATTCTAACAGAAAGGGTGTTTTTGGTTGTACTGTAGCAATTGAGAGAGAACATGCTAACTCAGTGCTTCTCTAATAGTGGGGAGCCCCCCCTCCCCTCCCCCGCCCTGCCTGCGGTATGATGCCGGGGGTGTGTGTGTGTGTGTGTGTGATGCCCGCGGGAGTGCAGTGTGATGCCTTGGGGTAGTGTGTATGACCTTGGGGAACATCCTTTTCTTGAATTGTGTATGAAAATTTAGTGTAATTGCACCTCCACTCCACAAGTTGGCAGTGACGCTCTTATTGTTGCGCTATGGTGTAGCGGTTTTTCGCACGAACAAACGATATGAAGTGCAGTAAACAACACGGAAAATTTTCTAACAGGAACGAAGAGAAAGGTGGAGAGAGAGACGGAGATATTAAGACATAAATAAGTTGAATGAGTTTAAATCAGGATTTTTTTTTATTAGTAGTATTTCAGGCACATTGGTGCACTTTAAATCTTTTCTATTACAGATTAACAAACAATGTTAATAAAGATACAATATTATGCAGATGTGTACTAATAACAATTTTATAGACAAATAATATTGCAGTATTTATAGTCGCTTGTGGGGCGGTGATGGGGCGTGAAATGGTTTGGTTTTTTTTTTTTTTTTTTCCTTCCTAAGGGGGCGCCACAGAAAATAATTGAGAAGCACTGTGCTAACTGAATGACTAAGAAGTAGAATAAAGTTTTTAAAATACAGCTTTGCAGTATTTTGGTTGATATTATGATTCTAATGGAATTTTGAATGTAAAATTCATGCTTTCTTAGACTAAGTCCAGGTAATCCTGTGTTGTTGTTTTTTTCTGCTATTATAATGTGTGTATGTCTTGAGGCTTCCAGTAATAATTGAGAAATTCTTTGAATGGTCTGCTAGGGTTGTTAAGCATTGCATAATATTTTGAGGTGGGGGTCAGGGGTGGGTCTCTACTTGGAGAAAATTGCAATGATTTTCAGCTGCATTAAGGATTCCCAAGCAAACTTCACTCAAGCAGCCAGTTCCCATCTTCTCTCTCAGTGACTGTTTGTCATTGCCTGCTTTGTCGGTCTAGTGCTCCCATGTGCTGGCAGTGCTTTTTTTCCCTTTCTTTCTTTCTTTTTTTTTTAAAAGCCTAAGTAACTGTAAGCCTTCCAATAGGTCAAAGCCTATAGAAATATCCTTCCAGTCGAGCTAAACGAAAACCATAAGAAATAGTGTCACTTGTGCTGCTCTGTCATATAACGTGACAATTATTTAGCCCTTTAACGGCCGAAATTTTTTTTGTACTTAAAAAAAATTATCGCTAGTTTTTCTCAAACAAAGACGCCTGAGGAAACACCCTGAACACATTTCTTTCAATAAAATTATAATAACACAACAACAATAATAATAATAATAATAATAATAATAATAATAATAATAACAAATAATAACACACACATTTGTGAAGAACACAATCCTGCGCACTCAAGGTCATCTGACAGCTGACTGAGGGTCGTGGGACCAAGCTGTGTTGCATCAGGCAACGCCACAACAAGTATAGAACACATTTTGAAAGGTAGCAGCACACGTCTAGTAGTTTTTAGCATTTTTGTTTTTTTTTTTTGAAAAAGGACCATATGGTCCTGCTGGGCGTTAAAGGGTTAAGATTGGTGTTTTCAGGTAACTTTATATAGTCAGTATTTTGATGATTATGTCAAGGAACATTCAGGGTTGATGGAAACAGGAAGCAGGATTTCCTCATGTCTGCTGTTTTCCAGAGCAGAATTTTGTTCATTTCATTTTATTTTCCAAACCACTTTCTCCTTTATTGGGGTCATGGGTGAGCTGGAGCTCATCCATGTTGACTCGAGGCTGAACAGCTTTCCAGATCATTGTGGGGCCAATACACACACACACACACACACACACACACACACACACACTCAGAGTGATGATCAAGAATATCCAGTTAGTTTAATATCCATGTCTCTGAACTGTGCGAGAAAACCGAGGCACTCTGGCGAAACCGACACAAGCACAGGGACGCGTGCAAGCTCCGAACACAGGGCTCAGATCCGGGACCTTCTTGTTGTGAGGCGGACGTGCTAACCACGACACCACCCTACAGCCAAGAAAAACTTGTGCAGTTCAAATAATATTTTGTTTATGTAAGTGTTCTCTAATCGAGATTACTTATAACACAGAAATTAAGCAGGAAGGTTAATTTGAAGGATTGTTTTGTTTCATTTTAACAAATCTGTTGTGATGAATGCAATAACTAGATGCCATATGGCGTGGCAGCTAAACCAGAACAAACATCAGGCTGAATAGTTATTTTGCATGTCAGCCTCGTTAAAATCACTTTTTTTGTTGTTTTTTTTTTTTTTTTTTTTTTTGTTCCAGCAATGACTCCAGGGACAGAGATTTTTCCATTTCCACAAACAGTTTGAAGACCATTTTATCCACCTCAACTGTGAAGCCGGCGGTGAATAAATGCACTGATGGCTTCAATAGTCCGGCACCCTCTCTCGATTAAAGTTTGAAACCCTACAGCAATAAAAAGAGACGCTCCATCCCTCAGCGTATTCAGTTGGAGCTGGACAAAGCAGACAATTGTGCGTTTCACCTCTGACGGAGCTATGAGCTGTTCGTTTCCTCCCAGCCTGTGATGTATGTCATCAGTAAGCCACAGACTGTCTGATGAAAGGCAGCGTGAGTGAGCAAACTTTCAAAGAGTGTCGACTCGGCCCTGAGTTTCTGTGAGCTCTGTCCCTATTAATAAGTGTTCCCTGACTCCAAATTTAAGCAGTGCCTCAAATTTGATCAAAGTCCTTGCAAGGGAAAGCGGTTTCCTCCGGGCCTTTGTATGGGGTTGCCATCTGTCTGTGAAGGGAGTGTAACACGTGGGAATTAGAAGCAACTGTGTGTAACGCGTACCATGTTCATTCATTCATTCATTCATTTTCTGAACCACTTAATCCTAATTAGGGTTACAGGGAGGCTGGCACCCATTTCAGCCGACTCTTGGCAAGGGCAGATTACACCCTAGACAGCTCGCCAGGCCATCGCAGGGCAGAACCATGCTGACGGTTATGTAGCTACTCTTGACGAAAGTCAGTAATGGTTCTTTTACCCTTCTCACCATAGACGACAGTGAGAGACATGGCTGGCCTTTGATAACCCAGCTAGCTGTACTGGGGGCATGCCATGTTTTTGGGGAATTTGCAGAATCAGTGATCAACCTGTAACTGTTGCTGAGAAAAAGAAAAAAAAACTCAATAAATAAAAAAAAAATATATATATATATATATATATATATATATATGTGTGTGTGTGTATGTGTGTGTATATATATATATATATATATATATATATATATATATATATATATATATATATATCTTCTATAATCACCTGAAGAGAGAGGATGGTTTCACCACCCCTCGAAACAGATCTGTAGTGATAAATGGAGTTTCAATAGAAAGTCTTTGTCCTGTCCTTTTATTTTTGTTATTTGCTCTACCAAAAAGTATTGATCACTCTCCTACGGAAGGATCTACTCAGAAAATCCTCTATATATATATATATATATATATATATATATATATATATATCTTCTTCTTCTTCTTTTCCTTTCGGCTGTTCCCTTCAGGGGTCGCCACAGCAAATGATCTGCCTCCATCTCTCCCTATCCTCTGCATCTTCTACTCTACTCCCAACGACCTTCATGTCCGCCTTTACTGCATCCATAAATCTTCTCTTTGGTCTTCCTCTGGGCCTTTTGCCTGGTAGTTCCAACCTCAGCATCCTACGACCAATATACTCACTATCCCTCCTCTGTACATGTCCAAAACCATCTCAATCTAGCCTCTCTGACTTTGTCTCCAAAACATCTAACATGTGCTGTCCCTCTGATGTACTCATTTCTGATCCTATCCATCCTCGTTACTCCCAAAGAGAACCTCAACATTTTCATCTCTGCTACCTCCAACTCTGACGCCTGTCTTTCCCCAGGGCCACTGTCTCTAAACCATACAACATTGCTGGCCTCATCACCGTCTTGTACACTTTTCCTTCATTCTTGCCGATACTCTCCTATCACACATCACACCGGACACTTTTCTCCATCCATTCCAACCTGCCTGCACGCGCTTCTTCACCTCTTTTCCACACTCTCCATTGCTCTGGATTGTTGAGCCTAAGTACTTAAAATCCTCCACCTTCTTTATCTCTGCCCCCTGTAACCTCAAAGTTCCTCTTGGGTCCTTGTCGTTCACACACATGTATTCTGTCTTACTAAGACTAACCTTCAATCCCCTCCTTTCCAGGACATACCTCCACCTCTCTAGATTTTCCTCCACTTGGTCTCTGCTCTCACTACAGATCACAATGTCATCTGCAAACATCATAGTCCATGGAGATTCTTGTCTAACCTCATCTGTTAGCCTGTCCATCACCATAGCAAACAAGAAGGGGCTGAGAGCTGACCCTTGATGTAGTCCCACCTCCACCTTGAACTCTTCTGTCACACCGACAGCACACCTCACCACTGTCTTACATCTATCATACATGTCCTGCACCACTCTAACATACTTCTCTGTCCCTCCAGACTTCCTCATACAATACCACAGTTCTTCTCTCGGCACCCTGTCATATGCTTTCTCCAGATCCACAAAGGCACAATGCAGCTCCTTCTGACCTTCTCTGTACTTCTCTATTAACATCCTCAAAGCAAACACTGCATCTGTGGTGCTCTTTCTTGGCATGAAAACCAAACTGTTGTTCACAAATGCTGACCTCTGCCCTTAGTCTTGCTTCCACTATTCTTTCCCATATAGCTTCATTGTATGGCTCATCAACTTTATCCTCTGTAGTTGCCACAACTCTGTACATCGCCCTTGTTCTTAAAAATGGGCACAAGCACACTTCTCCTCCATTCCTCTGGCATCTGCTCACTTTCTAAGACCTTGTTGAATATTCTTGTCAGAAAATCTACTGCTACCTCCCAAGACACTTCCATACCTCAACTGGTATGTCATCAGAGACCAACTGCCTTTCCACTCTTCATCCTCTTCAATGCCCTCCTCACTTCTCCCTTACTAATCTTTGCTACTTCCTGCTCCTCAACGGTCACCTTCTACTCTTTCTCTCTCATTTTCCTCATTCATCAGCTCTTCAAAGTACTCTTTCCATCTTCCCAGCACACTTCTGTCATCAGTCAATACATTTCCCTCTCTGTCCTTTATCACTCTAACTTGCTGCACGTCTTTCCCATCTCTATTTCTCTGCTGTGCTAACCTGTATAGATCATTTTCTCCCTCCTTACTGTTCAACCTATCATACAAGTCATCATACGCCCTCTGTTTGGCCTTTGACACTGCTACCTTCGCCTTACGCTGTGTCTCCCTGTACTCCTGTTTACTCTCTTCGGTCCTCTCAATGTCCCACTTCTTCTTGGCTAACCTCTTCTTTTGTACACACTCCTGCACTTCCTC
>CM045733.1:65627500-65655000 GCA_024760905.1 Plotosus lineatus | reverse complement strand
CAGGGTAGTGGTGGCCTGGTGGTAAAGGTGCTGGATCACTGATCCGAAGGTTGGGGGTTCAAGCCCCAATCTCAAAATGTTGACACTGCCCCCCCACCCCCCAGTGCAGCTAACTGGGTTATCAAAGGCTGGCCATGTCTCTCACTGTCTATGGTGAGAGGTTCCTGTAAAAGAACCATTGCTGACTTTTGATAAGAGTAGCTGCAAAGCCGTCAGCGCGTTTCCACCGTGCGATGGCCTAGCGAGCTGTCCAGAGTGTACTCTGCCCTCGCCCGGAGTCAGCTGGGATGGGCACCGAATTTAACCAGTAAAAAGCTACCGATGTTCATCAGAATCAGAACATGTCTAAAGTTAGAAGTTACTTCTACAGTATCTATATACTAAACCAGCGCTTCTCAATTATTTTCTTTGGCGCCCCCCCTTGGAAGAAAAAAAAACAATTCATTGCCCCCAACGCCCCACGAGCGACTATAAATAGTATTATTTGTCTATAAAATTGTTGTTAGTACACCTCTGCATAGCATTGTATTTTTATCAACATTACAACCAAATAAAGAAAGATATATATATATATAGTTCAACTTACAATAAAGAAAAATTTCATCAATATTGTTTTTAATCTGCAATAGAAAAGATTTAAAGTGCACCAATGTGCCTGAAATTAAAAAAAAAAAAAAACCTCCTTATTTAAACTCATTCAACTTATTTATGTCATAATATCTCCGTCTCTCTCCACCTTTCTCTTCGTTCCTGTTTTAAATTTTTTGCGTGTTGTTTCTTGAGGGGTTGTTTACTGCACTTCATGTCGTTTGCTCGTGTGAAAAACCGCTACACCATGGCGCGACAATGAGCGCGCCACTGCCAACTAGTGGAGTGGAGGTGCAAGTGGAGGTGCAATTACACCTAATTCTCGTACACAATTCCAGAAAAGCATGTTCCCCAGGGTCATCCTCAAACCCCCCCCCCCGCATCACACCACGCCAGACTATTTGAGAAGCACTGATAAAAACAGATAGAGAATGAATCGTGTAGGTGAGTGATATGTTTTTATTTTCAGTATGATAAACAGTAGAATTTAAATGTATAACAGTGGATGTTGTTACTATATGGAGGAGTTGTACAGTTTAACAGGTTGTACTGGTAGGCATGATTTCCTATGTTGTTCAATGGAGAATTTCGGTGGTATCAGGCTCCCACTGAATGTGCACCTGTGACTGATCAGTAGGTTGTGAAGCGGGCGGGAGGTATTGTTCAACATCGTCTTTATTTTGGACAGCATTCGCCTTTTCCGGAACCACCATGAGTGAATCCAGTTCCATCCACACAATGTTACCAGCCTTGCGGATCAGTTTGCTCAGTCTGTTAGCGTCTGTGACCCTCAGCTCTGCTACCCCAGCACGCAACAGCATAAAAAAAAAATCGCGCCGGCCGCAACAGACTCATAGAACATCTTGAATAGTGTTCAAAACAAGTTAAACGACCTTAACCTTCTCCAAAAGTAGAGACGGTTCTGGTCCTTCTTGTAAAGCACCGTACTGCTCTTAATCTGGTCCAGTTTATTGTTAATATGAACTCAAGGTATTTGTGAGCCTCCATCATTTCCACATTGACGCCCTGAATAGAAACAGGAGTCGCTGGTATTTTGTATAACCAGAAATCCACCATCAGTTTCTTGGTCTTTGTCACATTAAGCTGCAGATGATTCTGCTCACACCGTGTGACGAAGGAATCAACAGCAGCCCAATATTCTGTCTCCTCACCTCCACTGATACGTCCGACAACTGCAGAGTCATCAGAAAAGTTTATTACATAAGTTTATTACAGTAGAATGAATTGAAGTCTGTTCTTTATCAAAATCTGAGCAATTTATTACTCTAATAAGAATTTTATTGGAATTCAGAAACGATATAATTAGCGTGGTTGGAACTAGCGTCCCTCTGTGGAACAATAAATAAGAAACAACATATTTAGTTTAAGTGTATTTATTAGGCGTCTGCTTGCAGTGGTCTCTTGTACAATTTTAAAAAGACAACCCTGATTGTGAAACAGCCCATTTATGACTTTATAATCTGAAACTTGTACATTAATGTCACAGAAACTCTGCAGATGTGATTTAAATGCTGCAGTGTCACTGAGGCCTGCAAGAATCAGAAGACTGAGGATGTGAAATATGGAGCTATGACAGTAAGCAGTAAATTTTCTCAAGGCATCCTGATATGTTTCTTATTCGGATATTCACTTGTAAACGCTGGTCATGAGCTTTTGTGCCTCGTCTCTCAAATATGTATGGAGCGTTATATTTTCGATGGTAGTGCTTGTTTTGGTTAACAAGCCAGCGTTCCGCACCTTCAGAATGCACATGGGTTTTGGCATTGTTTCCTTCTGCAGGACGAATTTGTATTTAATTTTAATGAGGTCGCTGTTGTACAAAAATTTCCAATAGTCAGGCTACATTGCTGAGTCCAAACTGCATTTACGGCAGAAATAGAATACGTGTAATTTCATTTTGCTTCTGCCGCACAGCACTTTGTACATTATGTTTTACAGGTCTCTAGGCCCTTGGCTGACTTGTAAAAATAACATGCGCCTCATAGACAAAGAGACATTAATATTTGTTTTTGAGATGTCGTCTGTTTACAGTGGGCAGCGGTCGCGGGTAGGCTGGCACCCATCTCAACCGACTCTGTCCGAGGGCAGAGTACACCCTGGACGGCTCACCAGGCCAGCGTAGGGTGGAAAGACGCTGACGGATGTGCAGCTACTCTTGTTGAAAGTCAGCAATGGTTCTTTTACATGAACCTCACACCATAGACAGTGAGAGACATGGCCGGCCTTTGATAACCCAGTTAGCTACACTGGGAGGACTGTGACAACCCATTGAGGGTGGGGCTTGAACCCCCAACCTTAGGATCAGGGATCCAGCATCTTACCACCAGGCCACCACTGCCCAGCATCGCCAATAAGTGTGAGCGTCAATGGTTGTTTCACTGTGTCGGCCCTGCGATGTTATGATGAGCTGTTTAGGGTCTACACAGCCTTTGCCCAGAGTTGGCTGAGATAGGATCCAGCTTCCACGTGACACTAGTAGGATGAAACGGTTTGACAAATGACTTGGTGATATTGAGTGGTTGTCTCAGGTCATACCGTTGTCCACATGTTAAAAAAAAAAAAAATTCTGACCCCCCCCTCAAATATAGGCTCATACACCCACTGCTCAGACTCGCACAGAATAAAAACCATGCAGTCTTTCTCAGCTAGGCTGGGAAACCTGCAGGTAAGTGAATAGTAATGGACCAACTGCTGGAATCAAAAGCTTGATAAAACTTGTCTAGGGAATAATTAACCTAACAAGACAGATAATACAAATGAAAGCAGAAATCAGCTGAACGGAAAGTCAGTGAAAAGCCATTAACATTGTTCCGTTCACTAACTTAAATATAGATGTCTCTTTTCTCATCACAGCATCAGCCTCCAAGGAACAGAGAGTTTTTAACTGATTCATTCCATACGCATTGCCCTACAACCCCTGTTCTGCATCTATTCTTTAATCTTCTCCTGATTCATTTCTGCTGATTATTCACTTTGGCTTGAATTAATTTCTCCACTTAGAGACATCGCTGATCACCACTGGCTATAATTATATTTTGCCTCTTAACAATGATTAGAGTTTGTCTCTTTATTATTCCATTATTACACACATCATTAAATAAGTCACATGTCTGATGCAAAAAAGAATTTCCCTTGTGGACATGTGGCGGAATAAAGGCTGCTAATACGAAGAGACACAGAGTGTACTGGCGGAGCGTTTAGGTGTGACTGAGACATGAGTCAAACCATCCTGGCCAAAACTCGCACCCTGCGGTTGGCATTTCACAAGGGCAGAACAGTGAGCACCATGAAGAAATCCCAAATGCACGAGGCTTCTTTAGTCTGATAGCAAGTCTTTTGGAATTACATGGCTTATGAATGATGGATTGTTCCCACTGTCCTGTGAGTCATAATAGTATGAATCACATGTTCCAGTTCTCGCCATTGTCTTTCGCTCCCCAAATTCAGGGTGTTGTGCCTCATGCGTATAGTATGATGATTTCCTTTCGGCTGTTCCACTGTATCAGGGGTCGCCACAGCGAATGATTCGCACGTTTGATTTGGCAGAGGTTTTTACGTCGGATGCCCTTCCTGACACAACCCTTTCGCAAGGGACGGAAACACGCCGACGGCTTTGCAGCTACTCTTTACGAAAGTCGGCAATGGTTCTTTTACATGAACCTCACACCATAGACAGTGAGAGACATGGCCGGCCTTTGATAACCCAGTTAGCTGCACTGGGGATGGGGGGGGGGGGGGGGGAGACAGTGACAACCTTGTGGAGAGTGGGACTCAAACGCCCAACCTTAGGATCAACGATCCAGCGCCCTATACCACTCGGCAACAACTTCCCCATCCTCATGCGTATAGTATCCAGGGTGCGTGGACATTTGCTCACAGAACAAATGCTCACAACCTTAATGAAAAAACAGACATTTGCTCACAACATTTATTTTTCTTTGTTCTAATAAATGCATAACACAAAACGATCACAATGTGTTATAAAAATTATTTATTATTATAAATATATAATTTTAAATTAACTCATGAGACATTAGGGTTAGTGTTAAAATTAAACAAAAATGTTTATGTTGTGAGCAAATGTCCGTTTTTTTTTTTGTTTGTTTTGTTTTGTTTTTTGTTTTTTTTTATTAACGTTTGTCCTGGAACCGTATCCAGTGTTCATTTCGTACCCTGTCATGGGGGGTTAAAACAGACACACACCCTATTCATTATTACCTCACTTTTGTCAGGTCAGGAAAGCATAGACCGATTTGACCCAGATAATAACACCTCCCCAACACACACACACACACACACACACACACACACACATAAACACACATAAACACACATAAACACACCACCATACTGTCCATATGCAAATAAGGGTTGTTCAGGTATGCCCTGGGCTGTACTGGCTTCCAGTGTTCCAGCTCTTGCTGCTAGAAGTAGAGCAGCTGAAGGTCCCGCAGGGCTAGTTTTGTGGTGTGTGGGTCTTATGTAACGCTGGGATTTGAGACTGGCCTACAGTGTTATCTGTGCACTAATGAGTACTGATTACCAGCCTTGTAAACAAACATGAATTAGAACTCATGCGTTTGCTCCAAAACCACATTCACCCTCTCAGGATTTGGGTTGTGCACAAGCATAGCTTCTTTGATTCTTTGCAGAAATAGTTCAGTGTTTGAGGTTCATGGTATTAAGTAAATAAATTCATTTCGGTAGAAGAGCACTTCAGAGCAGTTTCGTCCAGCAATTTTATAGAAGAGCACTTAAAGCACGGGAAAAAAAAAAAAAAAAAAAAAAAAACTGTTGTCGGTATGCAGTATACGGCCTCGCAGAAAATCAAGTACATTTATTGTGGCTTTAGGGGTTCAACGGCTTGTCGTTGAGGCCGTATTCTCTGAGTTACCATTATATGTTCGTTAATAACTACTTGGGAATGTAGATATACCTTCTGGGGATTTTTAAAGATATCTTTATGAGTAGTTGGCTTTAGGTTGAATAATTAGCCCTGAGGGTGCATTAGTGTATATTGTACCGTGGGGGGGACAGCAGTGAAATACTGTACTGTTGTAGCCATTTTCCAACAGTGTGTGCACAGTATTCACGACCATGACCGAGCATGAAAAGATTACATATTAAAGGTTTTTTTTTTTATTTTCCCCTACAGATTCCTGTTCTTGGCTGGTTGGAGTACAACCCAGTGTGGTTCTGTAGTTGGGAATTCTGAGAAGCTCCTCTTCTCACTAGGGAGTTACGAATGGTTATTTGCATGTCTGTAGTCTTCCCATCAGCTCAAACTGCAGTCTGTCTATTCTCCTCTGACCTCACACCCAGACAATCGGCTGGATAGTGTTTTGTTTTCACACCACGTGTAAAGCTTAAAGACCTTTGTGCATGAAAACATTGGGAGTTTCTGGAATAGGCCGATCCGCTCGCCTGCTGCCAACAACTATGTCAGTGAGAAAACGTTTTCTCCATTCAGATCTGTTCATGTACACATTACCTGAAAGCTCACTCTGTGTCTACAGGAGTTTATAGATCGCATGATTGCTTAATGAGAGGCTGATTTAGATAATTACATGAATGAGAAAGAGCTCGCCTAAATGTCGAACACAGGCCTTGGTGTTAAAATTTATGTTGCTTTGCTTTGCTCATATTCATTACCTCCGTCTTGAATGACCCAGACCCAGATTTAGTAGGATCAGTGGTGTCTGATGTTCTACTAATATGGATTCTTATAAATAGCAAAAATAGGGTGTCGGTAAAGAAGGACGGCAAGAGTTTCGAGGAAAATGCTGGATATCCCATGGTGCTCTTTTTCTGCTCTGACTAATTTCTGTGCCATATGAGCACTCTTGGTTCTTTACTGTGTGTGTGTGTGTGTGTGTGTGTGTGTGTGTGTGTGTGTGTGAGAGAGAGAGATACAGATCTGTTTGCTACATAACATATAAAGTAGATTGAGATTACACCGATAAGACTCGTGTTCTGCTTTATTTCACATTATGTGCACATTTGTGTTCATGCTTATCATGCTCATCTCTTCCCAAACATGGGAGAAACTGAGGTAAGGAGATTACGCTCAAACACGGCGTGTTTTTCGTGTCTCCTTTTCACTTTTTTTTCCGAACCCCCACCATTAATTCCCATGAGGCATATTGCCTTTTTACCAGGAATTGGCTTTTGCATGCTAAGTCTTCTGTTTAGGTCGTGACCTCCCAGTTTTATAAGTTTCTTTAAAATATACAGACGCTCCCCGACTACATTCATCCATTTTACGTTTTTTTTTTTAGATTTTACGTTTTTTTTTTTTTTTTCAAAACAAAAAAGTCAAATTTTGAGTTTAGACGTATCTACGTTTTATGCTGATGTAATGATGTAATGACGCTGCGTCCATTGTTTACAAACGACAGACTGAACGTGCCCCTCCTTCTTCCCAGTTCAGTTATATATATATAATGTATATGTATATAATATATATATATATATATATATATATATATATATATATATATATATAAAATGTGTATGTATATATCATTTTTATATATATATATATATATATATATATATATCTGTTATATAACGTGTTACCCTTGTGTTAAGATGTCGTCTCTGTGATCTTTGTGTTTACACTTTTTTCCAACTTTTGTAACCCTAAGCAAATATGGTTGGTCAGAAGCGTAAGCCTACTAGCATGGGTGCAAGTCTCATACACAGAGATGAATTAACTATCTGCTTGGATAAGCACAATCTACCATGCATACTCAGTTAAGCAAAGAGAGTTGTAAAATGAATGAAAACCTGAATCCAGGAAAGAGAACTCTCCACTCCGTGATTCACATCAGTGCAGGCTGTGTTCTAAACGAGTTCAACGGCACCCTTGCGCACTTCAAAGACAGGAAGTCCATATAACCCACAGCAAGTACACTACTTTTGGTATTGAGCGCCTCACATATTGTAAGCATTGATTGGCTGTTTCAAGCTTCATATAAAGTGACTCGGTATAAATAAGTGACTTATTTGAAATTAATGTTGATATTATTTGATATATTTGATATTATTTTACAATGTTATGTTTATAATAATTGATTTAGGGGTGTTTTATGAGATATAGTAATGGTATTTATGGATGTATAGTACAGTATGAGCGTCATACGTGATACGTCACTGTAGCAACTTATGTTCACTTTCAACTTGCGTTCGGCCGTCCGGAACCAATTAAAAACGTAAGTCGGGGAGCGTCTGCATTTTCACCTCAAAGCTTCTACAATATGGCTCGCTAAAACATATTCATTTAATCTGCATTTACAGCTCATTGAAGACTTTTAAGACCCTAAGACTTTAGGATTACATCAAATTTATATTGCTAGAAGAAACACTTTTGAACACAGAACCTTAATTTTCTGTTAGATTAAAGCATCTGAATATTTATTACTTCTCATGGTACAGGGATCCCTCACTTTCCACAGTTAATTGGGACCGAGATCCCCTCGTAACCACCGAATTCCGCGGCGTAGGATCAACCCCACCCCCACCCCCACTCCCACCATGTGTATATAATATCAATAAATACATATTCAACGCTATTAATGCTTATAATAACAACTGAACATTAAAAAATAATGCATAAGATGTAAATAAATATAAATACAGACGCGTGCGCATGCATGCACACATGCAGATGCGCACCTCACAAAAATGTACCTACTTTTGATGGGAGGTTTTGGGTTGTTTTGCTTTGTGTTTGTTCAGGTTTTTTTTGGTTTTGTTTTTGCATGATTGCCCTTGTTTTTGCGCCATTTTCCTTAACTTTTTCCCCTATTCTGTCTTAATTTCCTTTTTTTTTAATCTGAGGAATATTCAAAAAAAAAAAAAAAAAGTGATGCACTAAGCCGCATGAATTGAAGCACGAAGTAGCGAGGATCCCTGTATAACAAAAAGAGAGAAAGACCTTCTGCGAGGAAATTCTGATTGTGTGTATACCAATAATTATAATCTTTCTGATTGCATTCTAAGATGCCATACACAATGCAAGTCACTTCACTTTTTAAAAGCAAGTTGCTCCTTCGCAATTAACTTTTAATTCCTCCAACCTTTATCTGTAACGTTTATCCCTCAGGGTCACAGGCGAGCTGGAGCCGATGTCAGATGACTTTGCCTGAGTGGCTGAGTACACTTTGGACAATTCACTAATCACAGGGAGATGAACAATCAGTCAGACTCACATTCACACACACACTGCCAGTTTAGAGATGTCGGTTGATCTAGTGTGGATGTTTTTGAATTTTAAGTGGAAAATGAAGCACTCGGAGGAACCCCACATGGGCACGGGAGAACATCACACGTAGAAGTCCCGGTGGCTATGAGATTCAAACTCCGAACTTTCTTGCTGTGAGTCAGCAGCGATAACCACCATGCCACCTTTTGTAAAAAATAAATAAATAAATAAATTTGATGAATTTATTAAAATAGATTAAACCCTGAGTCCCAGGTGTTTCTGTGTGAAGTTTTCATACTCTCTTCATGCTTGTGTGGGTTTCCTTCAGGTACTTTGGTTACCTCCCCACAGTCCAAAGAGATGCACATTAGGCTAATTAACTCAACCAGTTAACCCCAGTTGTGAATGTGAACAATGGCGTGGCAAGCTGTGTAGGGTGTACCTTGCCCATGCCCTTGTTGGCTGAGATTGCCTCGTACCTCTAAGTGATCCTAATAGGATTAAGCAGTTGAGATACACAAGACACACATGGCTATGATCACGAAACTGGCACATTTTCCAACTACCCAAATGAAAACTTTAATAAATTTTCCATGTGCAAGTTTATTTGTGAATTAATGCATCAAAATCTTTAGTACATGCCTGAGAGATAATATCATATCAAAATATGTATGATATGGTGAACACAGTTTTTGAAATAAACTATGTTCATTCCTAGTTTACACCTTTTTCATGCTCAATTTTGTTACAAGAGAAAGACCTCATTATTTTCACATCCCACTGAAACTGTGCTCAGGTCTCCACAGGTCCAATTTTCTTTCTTCCTTTCGGCTTTTTCCCTTTCTCGGGAGTCGCCACAGCGAATCATCTGATTCGCACATTTGATTTGGCATAGGTTTTTACGTCAGATGCCCTTCCTGTCACAACCCTTTTAGCAAGGGACAGAAACACACTGACGGCTTTGCAGCTACTCTTTACGAAAGTCAGCAATGGTTCTTTTACATGCCCCTCACCATAGACAGTGAGAGACATGGCCCGCCTTTGATAACCCAGTTAGCCGCACTGGGGGGACAGTAACAACCCTGTGGGGACTCGAACCCCCAACCTTAGGATCAGCAATCCTGCACCCTATCCACTAGACCACCACTGCCCCGTCTCCACAGGTCCAATAACCACATGAATTGGAGCACAGGTGCTGCACAATGAACCAGGAAATTTACATGTGCGTGGCAAAACTGGTAAATAAACATCAGAATTAAAACGGGGTAGATGATAATACGTTACTTTTCTTGTCCATGTTACATGATGTATCTTGTGCTCCCACCAATCACTGATGGATCAGCCTTTATTAACTTTAGATAATAAAGAAAAGTTGAACATATCAAGCAATATC
Source organism: Plotosus lineatus (assembly GCA_024760905.1). Taxonomy (NCBI): domain Eukaryota; kingdom Metazoa; phylum Chordata; class Actinopteri; order Siluriformes; family Plotosidae; genus Plotosus; species Plotosus lineatus. Next base: position 65,644,792 of record CM045733.1, on the reverse strand, counting down.
AACTGGCAAAGTGTAACCAATTATACAATCATTACCTAAAGCTGCTATTAGCAACTAGAAGTCAGTTCATTCTGTCCATGTTTCTGACTTTTTGAGTCGTCCTCCTGATAATTTGAGGTTGCATCTCCAAGGAATATAATCTTACATGTACCAGGCTTTAATACATATTGGCCTAATACATTAAAAAAATGGGAAAAACTATTATTTCTTAATCTGCAAAAAATGTAACAGGTCAGTGTTACACATTTCAGCACCAGTTTTGTGATCTGACCCATATATGTGTATATGTACTGTCACAAGGACGGATTATAAGTGTATTATCTGATCTTATGCCACAGGTTAACACTTATTAATAAGCATACTATACGACGCTAATGCTAATGCTAATGTCAGTCAGTGCCAATAATATTGAATGCTAGTATTGCCACAGTGTTATCGCTGTGCTGCACTCATTCATCCTTCATTTACTCATTTGTTTTCTGAACAGCCTAATCATAATCAAGGTCACATGGAGGCTAGCGCACATCTCAGTCGACAGCTCGCCGGACCATCGCAGGGCCAACACTCACACAACCATTCACACTCAAGACTAGGGAAGTTCTGGAACAGACAATTAGCCTACTGTGCATGTTTTTTTTACTGTGGAAGGAAACCGGGGTACTAGGAGGAAACCCATGCAAACATGGGGAGAACATGCAAACTGCATGAACTGGGAATTGAACCCAGGTCTTCTTGCTGTGAGGCAGACGTGCGAACAACTACGTCACTGTGTGCTGCACTGAAGATTTTCTAACGTGCTAGAATATTAAGATGATGTAGAGCCAGGGAGGATAGTAACCTTTACCGTACCTTTTTTACATGAGTATGTTATCCCTGCCAGAGAGAATATGCACAACCTTACCTATATTGACTTTCTCTTTTGGCTCGTCATCCTGAGGCTTCGGTATGTTTGTATAGTAGAAAAGTAGCAAAATTCCAGACAGTATGTTATAATACTAGGTTCATAAAGTGTGAAGTACTGAGTCGTTACTGTAACGAAGATGAGAATAAATGTCTCGGAGATCATTAGTAAGAAAAGGATTGTCCCCAGAATACCCAAGTATCTGACGTGGGAGAGCTGATTATCCTTTTTTTAGTGGTGGGCAGTCAGGGCCAGCAAGGCCTTCTCTGCTGGTCTAAACGCCATCAGAAGCACTGACCTACATTAACAACTTAATTATAGTATTTATTCCATTACATTATACAAACCCGATTCCAAAAAAGTTGGCACACTATATAAATTATGAATAAAAACTGAATGCAATGATGTGGAAGTGCCAAATTTCAATATTTTATTCCGAATAGATCATGGATGACAGGGTCTGAAGTTTAAAGTGAGAAAATGTATCATTTTAAGGGAAAAATATGTTGATTTTAAATTTCATGGTGTCAACAAATCTCAAATAAGTTGGAACAAGGCCATTTTCAGCACTGCGAGGCATCCCCACTTCTTCTTACAGCAGACTGCAAACGCCTGGGGGTCGAGGAGACAAGTTTCTCAAGTTTAGAAATAGGAATGCTGTCCCATTCTTGTCTAATACAGGCCTCGAACTGTCTAGTGGTTAGGTCGCAGGATCGCTGATCCTAAGGTTGGGGGTTCGAGTCCCCACAAGGTTGTCACTGTCCCGCCCAGTGCAGCTAACTGGGTTATCAAAGGCGGGCCATGTCTCTCACTGTCTATGGTGAGAGGTTCATGTAAAAGAACCATTGCTGACTTTCGTAAAGAGTAGCTGCAAAGCCGTCAGCGTGTTTCTGTCCCTTGCTAAAAGGGTCGTGACAGGAAGGGCATCCGACGTAAAAACCTCTGCCAAATCAAACGTGCGAATCCGATGATTCGCTGTGACGACTCCTGAGAAAGGGGAAAGATCTGGACTGCAGGCTGGCCATTTCAATACCCGGATCCTTTTCCTATGCAGCCATGAAGTTCGTAATTATTGCTGCATGTGTTCTGGCATTATCGTGTTGAAAAATGCCAGGTCTTCTCTGAAAGAGACGACGTCTGGATGGGAGCAGATGTTGTTCTAGAATCTGAATATACCTTTCTGAATTGACGGTGCCTTTCCAGATGTGCAAGCTGCCCATGCCACACACACTCATGCAACCCCATACCATCACAGATGCAGCTTCTGAACTGAGCGCTGATAACAACCTGGGTTATCCTTGTCCTCTTTGGCCTCCCAGTTTATCATAAAGAACTTTGAATCGTGATTCGTCTGACCACAGAACAGTTTTCCACTTTGCCACATTCCATTTTAAATGACCCCCTGGCCCAGAGAAAACGCCTGCACTTCTGGGTCCAGTTTAGAAATGGCTTCTTCTTTGGACTGTAGAGTTTCAGCTGGTAATGGCGGATGGCACGGCGGGTTGTGTTCACCGACAATGTTTTCTAGAAGTATTGCTGAGCCCATTTTGTAATTTCCTTACAGTAGCATTGCTGTTTGTGGTGCAGTGCTGTTTAAGGGCCCGAAGATCACAGACATCCAGTATGGTTTCTTGGCATTGATCCGTACACACAGAGATTGTTCTAGATTCTCTGAACCTCTGGATGATGTTCTGCACTGTCAATGATGATAACTTCAAGCTCTTTGCAATTTTTCACTGGGAAACATCTTTCTGATATTGCTCCACTGTCTTTCTGCACAACATTGGGGGAATTGATGATCCTCTACCCATCTTCGCTTCTGAGAGATACTGCCACTCTGAGAAGCTCTTTTTATACTCACTCATGTTGCCAATGGACCTCATTGGTTTTCCAGTTGTTCGTTATTAGTGCAATTGACTTTTTCTTATCGCTACCTGTCCCAACTTTTTTGAGATTTGTTGACACCATGAAATTTAAAATCAACATTTTTTTCTTAAAATGATACATTTTCTCACTTTAAGCTTTTGATCTGTCATCTTTGTTCTATTCAGAATAAAACATTGAAATTTGGCACCTCCACATCATTGAATTCAGTTTTTTTTTTCACTATTGGGATACTGTGTCAACTTTTTTGGCCAACAGTCTTTTCTCTTGCGGGCAGTGGTGGCCTGGAGGTAAAGTGCTGGATCACTGATCCCAAGGTTGGGGGTTCAAGCCCCAACTTAATGGGTTGTCACTGGCCCTCTTCCCCCCTCCACACACACACAGCAGCTAACCGGATTATCAGAGGCCGGCCGTGTCTCTCACTGTCTATGGTTCAAGGCTGTAAAAGAACCATTGCTGACTTTCGACAAGAATAGCTGCATAGCAGTCAGCGTCAGTCTCCCTACGACCCTAATTAGGATTAAGCGGTTCAGAAAATGATTGAGTCTTTTCTCTTTATTTCATAGCATTTCTCTTGGCTGATATAGCAATGGGTCTATTTCTTCAACCAATCAGATTGCAGATCTCACAGGGGCCAGCTGGCCTACAGTAATGTCAGCATTTTTCCGTCCTCTGATTGGAGGGAAGTTTGTAGCAACCTGCATGCGATACATTCATTCATTCATGTCCTCAACCGCTCGGGGTGATTTGGGACCGTCAGTTAACCTACAGTGCATGTCTTTGGACTGTGGGGGAAACTGGAGTACCCCGAGGAAACCCACACAAGCACGGGGAAAACATGCAAACTCCATATAGAAATACCTGAGCTAGGAATCGACCCCAGGACCTTCTTGCATGAGGCAGACGTGCTAACCACTACTCCATCATGATGCCCCTGCACACAATACATTTATGTTAGAAATTTTTATGCCCACAATGGCTGATTGAGAAGGAGTAATTAACATGATGTCAGACATTCTTAAAAATCCATTTTCAAGACGAATTTAACCAGAAAAGCCAGACATGGTAAAAAAGAGAGGTCGAGGAGGTTAGGTTTATGCTTGTTACATTTGGCCAAGTGTCAGGTTTACGGGGAACGTCCATCGGTAAACGCCTGTGGAAGTTAAGTGATGCTCAGTCACTAATAGAAATGCCTCATATTCCAATTCCAATATTCAAATGCCAATATTAAACGGTGCAGTAGTGACATCACGGCTCATCTGCATGCGCAGCTTTGCAGAGCATTGTTGATATTTTTATTTATTTATTTATTTTTAATTATTTTTTTTAAATATCTAGGAGCTTCCTAATGACCTGTGTGCTGTCTGTCTATCAGTGACATTTGGGGTGCTTAAAATGAGGTCTCTATCGATTTAGCCCTGTTAAGGTTTGGCTCCTGAGAGAGTTACTTAATTGTAAGTGACAGCGGCCTCACATAGATTTGTCACTCTAGTGCACTCTCAAAGCGTTCTCTCGCCAGTCGCATTTAACCCACTCACACTAACAGTGTCGCATTCGGAAATGAAGCGGGCATCTCACACAATCAATATCCACTTTACCATCCGGCTACACTGAAGAATATCCTATTAACACCTCTATTAAAGAGATAATGTGAATTCAGTAACACAGAGCTGACTTCCTGTGAAGCAGAGTCTATGAGCTCATGTATGTTGGCAGGCAATCTTTACAGACTCTGAGCTCACCTGACTCTGTGTATAAGGGACTTTAGTCTGTGATCCAGAGCAGCACCAGGCCATTACATATGTAACTACAGCCATTACGGCTTAATTCCTGTAGCCAGCCGTAGGGCTATCCAGCCCACATAATCAGCCGAGTGTGCTTTCCATCGACATTACAGCCCAAACCTCCGCCTAGCACAATCATTCATTTCACACAGCCCACACAGAGGCTGCTCTTAGCTGGACTTGTAGTCTGGGATACTATTTATTCAAGTAGCTTATAGCAGACCCAGGTGCAGAGCTTGCCACTCATACCTAGCATTCTCTGCATACCAGGAATGAAAAGACATGCAAGGGGAAGTGTTTTTTTTTTTTTTTTTTTTTTATATCATTACAGACGCTCCCTGACTTACATTTTTAATTGGTTCCGGACAGCCGAACATAAGTTGTTACAATGACGTATGACGTGTGACGTATGACGCTCATACTGTACTATACATCCATAAATACCATTACCGTATCTCATAAAAAACACCCCTAAATCAATTATTTATAAACATAACATTGTAAAATAATATCAAATAATATCAACATTAATTTCAAATAAGTCACTTATTTATCCCAAGTCACTTTACATGAAGCTTAAAACAGTCAATCAACGCTTACAATATGTGAAGCAATCAATACCGAAAGTAGTGTACTTGCTGTGGGTTATACAGACTTCCGGTCTTTCAAGTGCGCAAGGGCGCCGTTGAACTCGTTTAGAACACAGCCTGCACTGATGTGAATCCCAACAAAGCGGAGAGTTCTTTCTTTTGTGTAAGTAAGGAAACTTTATTCAAGAGATGCATACAAAGAACAAGTACAAATTCTAATGAATATGAATATAAAACTAAGTATACACTCTTAGGATTCTGCGAAAATATAATAAATATCTGTAATTGTTCTGTAATTTGTGTTTTCATTCATTTTACAACTCTCTTTGCTTAACTGAGTATGCATGGTAGATTGTGCCGATCCAAGCAGATAGTTAATTCATCTCTATGTATGAGACTTGCACCCATGCTAGTAGGCTTACGCTTCTGACCAACCATATTTGCTTAGGGTTACAAAAGTTCGGAAAAAAAGTGTAAACACAAAGATCACAGAGACGACATCTTAACACAAGGGTAACACGCTATATAACAGATATATATATATATATATATATATCAGTGGTGGTCTAGTGGGATAAGGTGCTGGATCACTGATCCTAAGGTTGGCGGGTCTCCACTCTCCACAGGGTTCTCACTGTCCCCCCCCAGTGCAGCTAAATGGGTTATCAAAGGCCGGCCATGTCTTTCACTGTCTATGGTGTGAGGCATGTAAAAGAACCATTGCTGACTTTCGACAAGAGTCGCTGCAAAGCCGTCAGCATGTTTCTAATCGAGAGTCAGAGTCCCCAAGGCGGTTCGTTCACAGTAACGTTCTGGCAACTCCTGCAGTGGCACTGGAACCCAGTCGTATCGGCACTTGCCCTTCCATTGGATCCTTCCGGTGGCGCTGAGATGGGGGATTGATGCTTGGGTAACAGCCTGTCCTTCATTACTCCCTACCCAGGCTCTATGCACTGGAGAGTATCACCAGCCGGGATACCAGCCAGAGTGCAGCCATAGTCCTTCGGGACTGACGGAGGCCTACCATCACCTACCACCAGTCTGTAGTTTGTCATTGCGTCATTACGTCAGCGTACTACATAGGTACGTCTAAACTGAAAATTTGACTTTTTTTTTTTTTGGAAAAAACATAAAACGGATGAACGCAAGTTGGGGACGCTCACCAGGCCATCGCAGACTGTGGGTAGTTTTTTTTTTATTATTATTATTTGTATAGAGTTTTTTTAAAGGTTTTTACTTTAACACAAAGCAGCTGCACAGAAATAAATTCTGAGTATAGATTTATTATTTATGAACACAACTGTGTACCGGTAATTCTAATTAGGGTCACGGGGAGGCTGGGGCCCATCTCAGCCAACTCTGGGCAAGGGCAGTGTACACCCTAGACAGCTCACCAGGCCATCGTGGGGCCAACACTCACACAAATCATTCACACTCACATCCACACCTACAGGTGATAGCACCAGAACAGCCAATAAACCTACTGTGGCTGTTTTCAAACTGTCGGAGGAAACCTGAGTAGCCGGAGGAAACCTTTCTGCAAAAGGGACAGGAAGACTGCACCGTATCAATGCCAACATGAATGGGGTCATGTATTGTGACAGAGCATTTAAGATGAAACATGGCTGGGTCTTCCAGCATGATAATGATCCAAAGCACACAGCCGAGAAAACCAAGGAGTAGCTCCAATAGGAGAGCAACTCGCGCATCGTTTGAATTTTTGAGATGGCATGTTTTGTAACGTGACATTTTTTCGTATCCAAAGACGGAAATTTTAGGTAAATGCATTTTGTAACTTGGATTTTTCGTTTGTTGGGTCTTTCGTAAGGTGAGGTATGACTGTGTGGTGTGTGTTTGTGTGCGCATATATATATATATATATATATATATATATATATATATATATATATATATATATATATATATATATATATAGAGTGTATATATATTGTGTATATATATATATATATATATATATATATAGTGTGTATGTATATATATATATATATATATATATGTGTGTGTGTGTGTGTGTGTATATGTATGTATATATATATGTATGTGTGTGTGTATGTGTGTATGTATATATATATATATATATATATATATATATACATAAATTTAAATATAAGCATTAGACTCCTTTCTGAATTGAAGTGTTCAGTGATGCCAACTTGACCACAAAGCTGTTAGTAAAATTTGTAGTCCTAAGGCTATTCGAAGAAAACCAACCACAGTCATTTTTATTGTTTCAGTGTGGTACCACAGTAATTTCGTTTATCCTGAGGCTGTCAGTATGGGGTCATCGTCATACATCTGGAAAGCGGAATGGGTCAGAATCACTTGTGTCTCAAGAATTGCATGTGCAGCGTGACAGAGAATTACAGTGAGGCTGAGGGAGTGAGAGACACTCAGCTTCGTAGGTACTTGATATTAGATATCAGGTGTGTTCATACATGCATTCTGGTTAAAGATGTATATTGCCTTCAGTAAATAAGTTTATTGTGTCTCCATTGAGAGCCTCCTGTGAAACAGCTGCACGTCATGGTATGGCAGCTGTACTGAGGACAACCAGAGAGTACAACAGTGGGTGGTGAAGACATCCGAGTTGCCGCTGGGAGTACGCTACGAGCTCCATTTATACTGGCTGAATCATAAATAGCTCCAACCTGCCCTGGACATTGCCTATTTGCCCCTGGAAGAAAATATATAACAATCAAAAACAGAACAAAACAACTGAAATCCAAGTTCATTCGAAAAAACTATAACCTCTTTTCCCTCTAGTGCCAAGTCTTCCCACACACAAGCACAAACATATAGATTAAGCATTAAACACCTACAGAATTCTTTACAAATAGAGATATTGTCTGAATATGGATTACACAGGAATGGCATGATCTTATACCAAGCAGATACTCCAAGCAGATAATTCTTGAATCAAAATGATAGAAATTCAAAGTGAATCAAAGCTTGGGGCAGACAGCGTCATCATTATCATGCATTAAAATGGAAAAATAAACCATAAAATATTCTTCTGGTTTGATTATCATCTGCTTCGGTGTAGAATTTACTAAAATGCCTTTACAGCACATGGCTTACTTAAACTTGCCAATGGTATGTACTCATCTCTGAATGAGTGGCATAAACCGTTACCCAGCATTTACTTCTGCTTAGAGCCCAGGAGCGTCCTCAGTTCGGGTCCAAATATATAAATATTAACCTTAAAAATCTCAATTTACTTGCTTTTCTTTGTTTCCGCATAGAATATAAAACTCGTTTGAAAAGCGGTTTAAAGAGACGCAATTTAAACAACTCTTATACATCTGTACACATGTGCACTGGGACTCATCTGACTAAAAAAAAAAAGAAAAAAAACAACTGTGTTTTTCTTCCCATGCACTATATGGTATACACACTTATATACAGTTATACAGTCATTCACCTCAAGCTTGGCATGCCGATCTGTTTAGAGGACATTCAGAGACTTCCACCTCATGTTCATAATTTTTAAGTATAGCATATACAGGGATCCCTCACTTTTCGTGGTGAATTGGGACCGGGATCCCGCTGCGACCACAGAATTCCGCGAAGTCGGATCAGCCTCTCCTGACTGACGTATACGTACATGTATATGAGTATATAATATTAATTAATACATATTCAACACTATAAATGCTTATAATAACAATTAAACATTCAAAAATGATGCATAAGATGTAAATAAAAAATAAATACACACAGATGCTCACATGTACGCAGATGCGCACCTCACATACAAATGAACGTAGTTGTGTTGGGGGGTTTCGGGTTGTTTTTTATTTATTTATTTTTTTCTTTGGGTTTTATTTGCATAAATGGCCTTTTTTTGTGGCATTTTCATTAACTTTTTCCTCTATTCTTTCTTAATTTCCTTATTTTTTAATTCAATGAATATTTAAAAAAAAAAATGCGATGTACTGAAGCCACGTGAATTGAAGCGTGAAGTAGCGAGGGATCCACCCCTGGTTGAATGTGTTTAGTGATGCAGTTTGTGTGTGTGTGTGTGTGTGTGTGTGTGTGTGTGCCCACAGATACATAGATAGATAGATAGACAGACAGACAGACTTGACCACCTGTCACCATTGGTTGTGGATTTATACATCAGGAAAACGACTATCATAAAATGAGTCTAAATTATTTGGAGATTAATTAGACAAGAAACGGTGAACATGAACTGAAAATGTTGAACGGGCCAAGATCCCAGATTTGAATCCACTTACAAATATGAGATTTAATTGTTTTATCAATTGATCCCACAAAGGACAGTCTTTGGGAACAGTGACAAACAATTTGGAACACAGTGCTACAGAAACTGTAGAAAATCATGAACCCAATGCCAGCAGAAATGCTACAAAGGCCAAAGGAGGCCAACGATTTAGCTTCTCAAGTGAATGTAATAAACAGTCCCGGGTTCAAATCCCGGGCTCAGCACGGGCATTTCTGTGAGTCGTGTGTGTGTGTGTGTGTGTGTGTGTGTGTGTGTGTGTGTGTGTGTGTGTGTGTGTGTGTTGAGTGCAAAGCCTTTCCAGAAGAGCGCAGGTTGTTATTACAGATGCTCCCCGACTTGTGTTCATCCGTTTTATGTTTTTTCGATTTTACAGGTTTTTTTTCTTTCAAAAAAAAAAAAATCAAATTTTGAGTTTAGACGTACCTACGTAGTACGCTGCCGTAATGAGACTGCGTCGATTGTTTACAACGACAGACTGAATGTGCCCCTCCTTCTTCCCAGTTCAGTTATAACAACAGTTATCTCTGTTCTATAGTTTGTTACCCTTGTGTTGAGACGTCGTCTCTGTGATCTTTGTGTTTACACTGCATTGCGGACCTTTGTAACCCTAACAAATATGGTTGGTGATTCACATCAGTGCAGGCTGTGTTCTAAACGAGTTCAACGGCACCTTGCGCACTTGAAAGACCGGCAGTCTGTATAACCCACAGCAAGTACACTACTTTCGCAAGTACACTACGTTCGGTATTGAGCGCCTCACATATTGTAAGCGTTGATTGGCGGTTTTAAGCTTCATGTAAAGTGACTCGGTATAAATAAGTGACTTATTTGAAATTAATGTTGATATTATTTGATATTTTTGATATTATTTTACAATGTTATGTTTATAATAATTGATTTAGGGGTGTTTTATGAGATACGGTATTTATGGATGTATAATACAGTATGAGCGTCATACGTCACTGTAACAACTTATGTTCACTTTCAACTTACGTTCGGCTGTCCGGAACCAATTAAAAATGTAAGTCAGGGAGTGTCTGTATTAGTGAAGTAATTAAACTCCTGTACGTGGACTGGGATTTTCGTAAGCCGCCCGTATGGGTGATGGTTTGGTGTCCACGAACCTTAACTTTCTATTGTTTTTCCTTAATGCTTCTCTGTGTGCATTTTTTCAGTGAGGTATAATCCTGTAGCGTGAGACTCTGCTACATTCATGTCAGATTTACTGACCTTGTGTGAAATTTCTCACTTATTAACTCAGGAAGTCCTGAGCAGTGACAGCTGAAAATCAAAATGGCTTCTACTACGTCTCTGCTGATTCAGTACCGACTCAATCCACAATGACCACAGAGATCTTGGTCCTGTTTTGAAATGACAGTAGAAGTGAAATCCCTTGTCTTATGTGGTTAGCTTTTATAATCACATCAAAAAAAAGAGAGAGAGAAAGCTTTTAGAGCTCAAAGAGCTCTGCAGTCCATCTGTCTTCAGCACCTCAACGTTTCTATCCCGGTCGTTTTTTTCACAATCCACGCAAAAGAGCCGAACTGCATCGAAAGTTCAGTTAATACCACATGACCTAAAGTCCTCTTGATGCTGAAAGCGGTTTTTGCATGTACAGGGATCCCTCGCTACTTCGCGCTTCAATTCATGCGGCTTCAGTGCATCACGTTTTTTTTGTTTGTTTTATTTTGTTAAATATTCATCAAATTAAAAAATAAGGAAATTAAGAAAGAATGGTTGGGAAGTTAAGGAAAATGCCCCAAAAACCCTAAACAAACAAAAACAAAAAACAACCCGAAACCTCCCATCAAACCGAGTTACATTTTTATGTGAGTTGCGCATCTGCGTGTGCGTGCATGCGCATCTCTGTGTGTATATTTTATTTACATCTTATACATTATTTTTGAATGCTTAATTGTTATTATTGTTACTTCTGTCTAATAGATTCTCTCGCACGAGCCCCCAATTTCGTTATGTATGGAATTTAGAACTAAATTGCCCCGTGAAACCAGTAAAGCACGACAGACCACGACATAAACTATACACAATTTAATAATATAAACAAGTCAAGGAAAAATAATACTTATATCTTAGAGCTAAACAAAATGCAAAATAAACAAATAGTCCCATAATCACCAAGCACCTGCAGCATGGTAAATTTAGAAGCAGCGCGCACACTGACGGGGGAAAGGCTTGTATTCCCGCGTTAGACAGAAACAAATGATTAAAATCCTCGCGTTGGCTGTGGGTGAACGTGGACGATGGACTTTGGCGATGAAGTCCCGAACGACGAAACTTTGGTGAAGTTTCCATGATCCGTCTTGGATGAGACGAGCCGCCGCGATGAGTTTCCTTAGAGGGATCTGCGCGCTAAAGAGACCCGAAGAGGCTGCACGAGACGGGAAGAGACGGGAAGAGGCTGGAGCTGGTCGGCACCTTCCCTTTTCAAAGTTTCTGAATCACCTGACCCGCCACCAGGGCACATGCGCAACCAGGTCCATCTCAAAGTTTCCAGACCCCCTTACAGCGGAGTCATACCATGTGACACTAGTTACAGCACACTCTGAATCTAATTACGTACACCGTTTACACACTCACATTTATATACACGCCCCTAACATTATAAGCATTTATAGTGTTGAATATGTATTTATTGGTATTATATACACATATACATGAACGTATACGTCATTTGGGGGGGGGGGGGGGGGTGATCCTACTTCGCGGAATTCGACGGTTCCCAATTAACCGCGGAAAGTGAGGGATCCCTGTATTCCGTTTCAGTTCTCTTCCATTATATAGGCTTCTGTTGTGAGTTGCTCCAAAGCCGAAAGCGAACTCGTTTCCGCTGCACTGGCTGCGCTATAAAGCTGTCCGTCATACACGCTGTCACCCATCACACACCCATGCGCTTCCGTCTTAGATCCACATGACGATATGTATGATGACTTACAAAATCATCACGCATGTCATGCCTTCTTCTGCCTTGGAAAAAGAGAGTCATATCTCACATGGCTATTGTGCTCCCTGCCATCAGAAGCGTTATCCCCATTCTATCATCCAGCTCTTTATATCTCGAGTTGTTCATCAGTGGTCAGAAATATGTCACCGCTGAAAAAAAGGCTTTTCGTGCGGCACATTCATCACACTGAAAGGCACACTGGAAGTTGTGTTTAATTGAGATCAATAACTTCATCACAGAACATGTCCTTGTTCAAAAATGCCTCTCGTCAAGAAGGAAAAAAAAAACAAAAAACCCAGATCTATTTATTCTCTCTATTGTATGTGCATTGTCGGCACAGATCAATAAGTGCTTTTGGCTTTGAAGGTCTTACAACATGGCTCTTGGCGAATGCGCCGTCCTATTTCATCAGTAGGTTTCATGTCTCACGTGCTTTCATGTCTTTCATGCGAAGAGATTAAATGTGTTATGTCCAGACTACGATAAGTACATCTGGCGAGTCTTGCAGGTTTCAATCCTGTGATGTTTGTGTGTTGTATCTCAATTTAAGAAGCTCAACAAACTAATATTTTCCAGTGTTTTTTATCCCCAAACATCTTGTCTGGATCAGCCATTCTGCTTTTCCAGCTCATGAAACTCGGCTTGTGAATGGCAAGGGCAGACTTGCATCTTTGTATACAGTGATGTGTGATGTAATCGGCTTTGACTTTGATAAATGTCCCTGCCGAAGGGGTCAGTTGTAATTCTCAGGGGTCGAATGTTCGACCCAGATCACAAATGCTGAGTCTGGCCCCGTTGTTCTTATACAAACTCTTTTTACACAACAGAAGCGTTTAGTGTCCAGACATCTGTGCTTTTTGGTGTGTTTGAGCTATATTTTGACTTTGACTCATGCACTGATGTGTCATGCATCACAGAATGGTGTACACACACACACACACACACACACACACACACACACACCCAACAACCTTATCATTAGAATTACTTTCTGATTGAGCTTCACAACAGGGGAGCACTGAATGTTTAGGAACATAAACATACATGTAACTGCACAGTGTGCTATTATTGTCTGTATTTCCATCGTTTGACCTGGGATGGGAACGGAAGCAGGAAATAGATCTCAAATGGAACAAAGTCTAGAAACGGGAGCGATAAGAGTCCTCACAATGGACACATTGATTTACTACTGATTTAAATAAAGCTGACAGTTGACAGCTATGAGTGGCAAGCGGTGTGAAAACGTATACTATATACATACGTATATAGTATATAATATTTCCCTATAACATAAATATTATTTTCATTATTATAATACCCTTATAAGTACAATTATTATAATATTACTCCAAATGGACACAGTATATGTATATATTGTATGTAGACATGGATGAAAACTCAAGGAACGGTGCAGCACCCCTGTACTGAATGCTTCACCTCCCTCCCCCCAATAATCTCTGGACCAATGATGGTTCCTTTGCTCTGATTGACAGAGTAGAGGCTAATTGACTTGTACATTGAAACAGAACTATAGTAAGTAATTGTATATAACACTGTCCTTGATAATGCGGCAGGTACAGTGAAACTATATGTGTGTGTATGTAATATGTATATATATATATATATATATATATATATAAAACAGAATTACAGGTATACCTCGACTTAAGTCGTTTCTAGTTGTTTTCGATTATATGTCGGTTTTCAAAAAATATATGGAAAATTTTAAAAGACATAAAAAATAAAGTTTACGTCATTATAATCATATAATCACGCCCCACTATTTGAGAAGCACTGAATTAGCAGCAGCATCGGCAAATTATACACATGCATCATCACGACATTACTGGCATGTGATTCAAATTTAGCCAATGACTGAGAGCTTTTGTTTGTCCCTCCTGTTGATTGGTTGCAGATGATGTGTACACCTCTTTTTTTCTCCTTCACACATATGTCATCAATGTGATTGAATTGTGAATTCATGTTTTTTGTGGGTTTTTTTTATTATTATTTAAGCCCTATGATGTCACTTAAATGCCCTGCGTGTTCTCTAGCTTCTGGTAAGGAGCCTTAGCGATTTATTCATTAATAAATATTATCAGAGTAAAAAAATTAAAGTTTTTACTTAATCATTATTACATTTTACTACATTATTACTGTATTAATGAGTAAGACTGTCCATAGAATGTATTTAAGAAGCATATTTAGCGTATGTAATATCAAACATAGGGTTTTAAATCCGCCTCAATAACTCGCGGATTTCCGGGATGCGGCTGGGGGAGGAACAAAACCCCTCCAAATCATGGGGGCTTTTTTGTATATTATATATATTTAGTATATTAAATATTGTGTGTGGCTGTGTGTGCGTATATATATATATATATATATATATATATATATATATATATATACCATATTTTTATACCATATTTTCCAGACTATACGTCGCTCCAAAGTACAATTCAACAGTACATTGGCCAAAAAATATATAATAAAGAAGAAAAAACAAATATAAGTCGTACTGGACTATAAGCCAGAAGGTCATGGAAACTGTCTACCTTGGTTTGGAAATCTGTTGGCAGTTTGTGACGTTGTGGTCCTCGCTCTGATAGAGAGGGGGTTTTGTTGCATGAAGTGGTAACACCAAGAAGGTCCTCACGCAAAGTCATTTATATTCATCTCCTTGACAACTACTTGGACGTGGAAACGCAACTGCAATGTTGACAAGCCTCTCACTGCAGTCCGTTGCTCCAACCCCCATGTGTGAGCTTGTTCCTCTAGCTGTGGCCATCTAGCTCTTAGCCCGCGATTAGCTTTTAGCCTGCGATTACCTTTTTTGTTTTCTTTATTTGCAGTAGTAATAATCTCTGCTTTTCTGTCCTCTTGTTGCAGTTATCAGTGTAAAAATAAACATGTGAAATTATTATTAATGCAATTATGCATTGCTCAAGCACCCATGTGCGAGCTCGTTCTTCTAGCTGTGGCCATCTAGCTTTTAGCCTGCGATTAGCTTTTTTGTTTTCTTCATTGCAGTTATAATAATCTCTGCTTTTCTCCAGTCCCTCACAAGTTTCTTGTTCACTCCAAACTTTCTTTCTGCTGCTCGATTACCATTTTCTTGTAATCCGCAGAGTAGGATTTTCTTTTTTTGGGCCATTTCTTCAGTGGTGGAGGAGCAGGTACTGGTACCCAAGCCTAGAGTGCCCTCTTGTGGTTGTGAGTGTAAAAATAACCAACATGTGAAATTATGTCTGTTATATGACGAACAGAATTATATGTAATAATTTCACATATAAGTCGCTCTGGAGTATACATCGCACCTTTAGCCAAAGTATGAAAAAAGTGCTACTTATTGTTGGAAAATATGGTATTTGTAGTATTATACAAGTAAATTTGGCCTAGCCTAGCTTAGCCTAGCCTAGAGACAAGCTGATTCGAGTTATCGTTTTCGACTTACATCATCTCTCCTGGAACCAATTCACAATGTAAGCCGAGGTATTATATATGACATGAAGAACGGGGCAACCTAATTGGTGCACAGTCAGGGGATTGAAAAACATCCCAAGTGAACAGTGCTTGACTCGAAATGACGGACACTCATGATATATCATGGTCACATGGAACGAGCTCATTGTTAAAAATAAAAAGTAAAAAATTAAAAATGGAATTTTACTTTGTTTGGGTTTTTTGTGTGGTTTCATGTCGTATAAACTTTTTATATGAAAAAAAAATGCCATTACACACAGTGCTCACCTCACCTGCCACTGCAATGGTTAAAATATGTACAGTATTAAAAAAAATTATAAAACTATTTCAGTTTTTTTTTTTTCATGTTTTCTGTGTAGTATATGCTTAAACAATAATGTGCCTTGGGGATTGGTGGGTGTTGCTGAATTTAATACCTATTCAACAACATCGACCTCGCCTTCAGTGAATAATTGTTAATTAGTTGGTATCAATAATTTATAGGTCATCAAAAAATGCATACGGCAGACTTGGGGCTCAAAAGAAAAAAATTACGAATGTCACTACAAGTAGACACAGCATGATGGACTAGCTGTTTATGTACCATTGCACTTCACACTGTGCATTACTGGGCCAAACATCGGCTTTATCACAGGCCTGACCAGGATAACACTGTTACGAAAGCTGAATAGATGCACATTGGTAGTAAAAGATGGCACCATTCTTTATCTGAGTGCTTATAATAATACTGTACCTGTTTGTGTATGCCCTTTAATTAGACACGCATTTATCCTACAGGTTTTACTGGGCTGTCCTGATTTTTCCCTATTCATTGTTTCAGCATGCAATGGGCCCTTTTCACAACAAACATAAGTATGTAGAAGCAGGACACAGTGATTTCCGGAACACTTTACAGATGATTGTTTACCATAGAAACATTGATAGGGTTGAAAATGTTTGCTTGCATTTGAAGGATGTTATTTTTAAGCCTGACATGGACAAATAGGAGACGAGAAACCACTGGCTTGCATCGCTATTAAACATTATTTGCATCCAGGTGAATATGGAGGATTGTATATTACAGGGAGTGCGGTATCTAGGAGTTATACAGTAGTTTCATGTACAGTAATACATCAGTATATAAGTGTAATTGTGTGTGTGTGTGTGTGTGTGTGTGTGTGTGTGTGTGTAAAGGTGTAACTGTTGTAAATGTAAGTGTAGCTATACCGTGTGCAGATGTAGCTGGGGGTTTTTTGTGTGTAAAGACAATCACAGGAAAGAGACAGAGTTCATCCAGCTCACAATGCAACATCTACACATGTGCACGAACACACACAAACGCGCAGAGAGAGCACAGCTACACCTACACCCAAACACACCCCATAGTTCACACTCCCCACAGGTCACACACCCAGTGCTCAGTTCTATGTGAGTGTATA
>CM045733.1:65617500-65625000 GCA_024760905.1 Plotosus lineatus | reverse complement strand
ATAGGCTCATTGGCTTTTCCTAATTGTGCGTGTGTGTGTGTGTGTGTGTGTGTGTGTGTGTGTGTGTGTGTTGTCCTGTGACGGGCTGGTGGACTGTTCAGGGTGTACCCTGCCTTCACCCAGTCCTGGCTGGGATGTGCCCCAGCCGCCCTTGAAGTAGGATTAAGTGGTCCAGCACAGGGCTGAAAGAGAACATGTGACCATAAAATGTTTTTTCTGTTTATTTTTGACTAAAGGCGCGAGCTGTCCGCGCTTGATGATGTAATGCAGCTCTGTCGCTGTATGGTTCAGGAAAAGTCTGTTTGCTTCCGTAGGTAAGAAAAATAAACTTGAAATCGGTGAACATGTTTGTTTTGGTTTCACCGTGACCGTTGCGTGTGTATATATGATACACACCCGTGTATATACACGCCTCGGCGGCTGTATCTGTCTGATGAATTTTATAACGCGACTCTCCGTGCTGTCCAGGTAACGGAGGCTTTTAGACGAGCGTCTAAACACTGCCGTGGTCACGTGCTGAGATTCGAATCACATTCGTCACGCTGACGCTCAATCACATTTAATCTGAGTCTGCTGATCTTAATGTCCGAGACGGCAGATAGATGTGATTTTTGTAAGAGAGAAACTCGTATAGCAGACCGAGATTAAACAGAAATGTCTCTCTCCCCCCCCCCCCCTCTCTCCCCCCTCTCTCGTGCACTCTCTCTCTCTCTTCCTTCTCTCTCTCCCCTTCTCTCTCGCTCGCTCTCGCTCCCTTCTCTCTCCCCCTCTCTCTCGCCCTCCCTCTCCCTCTCCCTCTCTCTCTCCCTTCTCTCTCGCTCTCCTTTCGCTCTCTCCTCTCTCTCCCTCTCTCCTCCCTCTCCTCTCTCTCTCTCTCTCTCTCTCTCTCTCCCCCTCTCTCCTCTCTCTCCCCTCTTTCCTTGCTCTCTTGCTCTCCCCCTCTTTCTCTCTCTCTGTCTCTCGTCCTCTTCCCTTCTTCCCTCCCTCTCTACCCCCTCTGACCCCCTCTCTTCCCCATCCCTGTCTCCCCTTTCTCTCTGTCTGTCTCTCTCTCTCTTCCACTCTCACCTTCTCTCTCCTCCCTCTCTCCATCTTCCCCCTCTCTGTCTCCATCTCTCCCCCTCTCAAACCCCATCTCTTCCTAACTTCCTCTCTCTCTCTCTCTCTCTCTCTCTCTCTCTCTCTCTCTCTCTCTCTCTGATGTCATAAATCCTTTAAGGACACATTTAAGTGTTTTATTATTCTCAAAGTATTGATCTGATAGAGCTGACCAGCAGGAGTCTGCTTCAATCTTTCAGTCTCAAAACAATTCATTTGGTTTTCTTGCTTCTTTTGTTTTTTTTTCTCAAGGCTTGTTTTTTTTTTTTTTTTTTTTTTTGTTCTTCATCCACTAGGAACGCCTTTATGTCTGTTGATAAATTGTTCCTGATAGGAATTGGTGTGATTGGACCGCTTTCTCATTACATCTGGAATTCCCATCAGCACGGTGCTGAAGGTCATAAAAAATGTCATCTAGCAGCTGTGATGTTCACGGGAGGATTGTTCACATAGATCTGATCCACTCCCTGGATTCATCCGTATGACCCGCCACTCACCTAAGTAACAGCTCTAATCCCTTTAATATTTATGGATGGAAAGCTGTTTACACAAGCATGAACACAATGGGCGCGCCATGTCCCTCTTCTGTCGCCTTATTTCTCTTTCTCTTCAATTCAGTTTTTCACGGCTTTCGCAGGAAGTCACTCTTTCAGACTCTTTGCACTACCAGATAAGGTTTCAGGCAGCCCGGTACACAAGGAGGAACCAGTTCCTTTCAACCTATAATGAAATGATTAAGTATTGAATGACAGCGAGGTGATCATACCAACCGGGTTTCTTTACTGCCGCACCGTCACAAAGGCCTCGTTTGGTCTTTGTGACCAAAGAGCACTGACTGTGACATCATGAAAATGTATAAATTAGAATTATATATGATGGGCATAGTGGGGACAGTGGGGCTGGTGGTTTGGGGTTAGGATGCCGGTTTGTTCATCAGGAGATCGTGGGTTTGAATCCCCTTTAGAGACCCGTCCCCGCCGTGATAAGACCTGGCGAATAAGCTGCTAGTGTCTCTACGAGTGTCTCATCCAGGAGGAGTTGAACTCCTGGTCGCTTCACGCTACAGGAAACCAGGGATAAACAGCAGCCTGATGAGCCGCTAGGCTCGGCGATAAAAGCCCAATAAACTTACCCTATACACCAGTACTGCTGTGGACGTCTATTTATCCTGGTGATGGTCTTTTACTCATGCCACTGTTGTGATTAGATCAATACGTGTAAGTAAACTACTGTTGTGTGATTGGCTAATTTAAAAGGAATACTCACACAATCATCAATCAGCCAATCACGTGGCGGTGCTACAGTATGTGAAATATTGGAGATGTACGTCAAACGGCTTCGGTTTATACTCAAGTTTCACGTTTTATCGTCTTATACAGGGAACAATACGACATCACTGCCGGCAATGAACTTCTTGGACCGCGAGGTCCGCGGGTATCACACGTTAGGAGCGAATATCACACATCAAGGAACAGAATCGGTGCAAAGTGAGCGGAATTTGGATCTCCGGGTCTGTTTAGTTTTAAGTGATTTTCATCAGCAACAAAAGATTGGGAAAATTGCCCGTCGGCCCTTTTCTGATCTTCCCCTGTCCAGTTGTGGCCCGTGGTCGCTGCCGCTTCTAATTTATGTTCCACGAGTTGAATCGCTGTTCTTCCGAGTGCACCTGACTCGAGCTTTTGCACTTTGTGATGCTTTTCTGCTCGTCGTGGTTGTTTATTTAAAATAGAACAGCCTCATTCTGAACTCGAAGCAGCCGGACCATTTTTCCTCTGACGATGCATTTCTATCTACAGAACTGCTGCACGCGCGAGTTTTTCAGGCCAATTCTGTGAAAACTCAAAAGATTGTTTTCTCTCTCTCTCTCTTGCTCTCCCTCCCTCTCTCTATCTCTGTCTCGCTCTCTCTCTCTCTCTCTCTCTCTCTATCACACTCTCTCTGCCTCCCTCTCTATCTCTCCTTCTCTTTTTATCTCTCTCACCTCCTCTCTCTCTCTCTCTCCCCCTTTGTATCTTTCTATCTCTCTCTCTCTCTCTCTCTCCCCTTTGTATCTCTCATCCTCTCTCTCTCTCTTTTGCGCTCTCCCACCCTCTCTCTCACCCTCTCTCTCTCTCTCTATCACACCCTCTCTGCCTCCCTCTCTATCTCTCCTTCTCTTTTTATCTCTCTCACCCTCTCTCTCTCTCTCTCTCTCTCTCTCTCTCCCTCCCCCTTTGTATCTTTCTCACCCTCTCTCTCTCTCTCTCTCTCTCTCCCCTTTGTATCTCTCTCACCCTCTCTCTCTCTCTCTCTCTCTCTCTCCCCTTTGTATCGCTCTCCACTCTCTCTTTCTCTCTCTCCCTCTCTCACCCCCCTCTCTCTCATATATATATATATATATATATATATATATATATATATATATATATATAAAAACATTAACACCACCTGCCTGCTCTGTGGTTAAGCAGCTCTATAGACACCAAACTGCGATGCTCTGTGTTCTGACTCTTTTCTTTCACAACATTATCATGTACAGAAGCTCTTCCGTCGGTTCAGACGGTTGCAGTGTTTTAATGCACTTTTTTCCTTCCTTCATTCATTCATTTTCCAAACCGCTTAATCGTAATTAGGGTCACGGGGAGACTGGTGCCCATCCCAACCGACTCCGGGCAAGAGCAGAGCATACCCTGGATAACTCACCAGACCATTGCAGGGTGGAAACATGCTGGTGTCATCATCAAGCCGTCATCATTGATGTTTAGTATTTTAAAGTCGCCTTTAAACGAATATTTTCTGAACGTTTTGGTGTGTACCCGCCATGTCGGCCATTTTTGTTTTTGTTTATGACATAACCCGTTTTTGGCAGTGCGCGGTATCACATACTGCATTACGGAGGCGAAATACGTACGCGACCATTTCGACGTTCGTGGGTTTCAAAAGACCGCCAACCGGTCGCAAGGCTGACCGTTAGGTCGCGTCAATTGTCGAGGCTTGCATACAGTATGCTAAACACAACTTTTACACGAAAATAAATTGAATACTATAATTAATACATTCACAATTACTTAATGAAAACATGTCTCTTGTCAGTGCTGATCCGCACTTGTACACATCCGCGACGGAAACCCTTGGGGTACATCGTGTTACAATGACTCTTAGAGCACTGTGTAAATTGCTTGTGTTGATATTTGATATCTGTTGGGTTTCCGTAAGTGGAATTAACTGATTGGCTGGGCCGAACAAAGGCGTAAATCTGTGACGCGAGCAGCTGAGAGTATGGTTTAAATGTACGCATTCAAACGATGATAAAGCCTGTGTTTCAGGGCAGAATGAAAAGCCTCCTGACGTGAGCACATAAAAAGGATTCACACTGTTTGCTGGAACTGGTGCTATCGTAGTGAACAATATATGGAATTTATAAATATTACTATCCTGGAGGGTATTTCTGCGCCAAATTGCATGCTAAGTGCCCAGTTTGCCAGCGCTCAGCGCCAGGTGCATGGCCTGAATAGTAAGATCTGTAACACAATGGTGTTGTTTTTTTGTTTTTTTTTACTCATTATCTTTCTGCCCTGGGTCTATTTCAGGAATCATTAGGACTTCCTGTACTGCAGGTGGGATAAAGTCCATCCCAAATAAATAAAAAAAAACCTCACCCATTATAAAAGTGATCGTTTTGCCAAATGTGCCTGCAGTGTTATTAACTGTATGTAATCATGCTACAAATTAGCAAGAGACAGTTCATCTAGTCAACTAAATGAGCTCAGACGATGATACAGACACACACACACAGGGCTGCCAACTTGTACGAATTTATCTGTATTTATACGAAAAATAACGTAAAATACGGTAATACGATCCATTCAGACATTAATATGAATTTAAAAATTTCAGGAAATATGCTCCTTTCAATTTTATTTCACAATATTTTACCAAGAATTCTGATGAATTGCATCAAATTCGATCTGTGTTTACATGTTTACCTTCCTGGTAAAGCCAAGTGTCGTGATAATCTCACGGGATGTTACCATTGTATTTTACCATGTGACTTGTTAATTGGCAACAAGGTAGGTCGATTTCCACGAATTAGCAGCTATCTTACAAACACTCCGTGGTAACCAGAGCCAATCATTGAACGGATACATGACATTCTGCACAATGTGCAATGCGAAATTTAGCATTGTGCATTCGGATGTTTTTGATATTAAAACACATAAAGGGAGGCAGACGTCGCCAGCGAGCTAGCGGTTTGCTTACTTTAGAACTTTTTTCTTGTCCTGAACTCTCTTACTTGTTATTTGTAAATGTTGATATCAAATATCATTCAGGCTCAGCCATAATATAATAATAAACATGCAATACAGGGATCCCTCAATTTCCGAGGTTAATGGGGACTGAGGACCCCCCCCCCCCCCCCCCGTGAACTCTGATTTTCACAAAGCAGGATCGACATGTGTATATAATATCATTAATATATATGTATATATATATATATATATATATATACATACATATATATGTATATACATATATATATATACACACACATACATACATATATATATATATATATATGTATGTGTGTGTGTATATATATATGTATATATATATATATGTATGTGTGTATATATATATATATGTATATATATATATATATATATATATATATATATGTATGTGTATATATATATATATGTATGTATGTATATGTGTATATATATATATATATATATATATATATGTGTATATATATATATATATATGTGTGTGTGTATATATATATATGTGTGTATATATATATATGTGTATATATATATATATATATATATATATATATATATATATATATATATATAGTATCAATAAATACATGGGGCAGTGGTGGTCTAGTGGTATAGGGCGCTGGATCACTGATCCAAAGGTTGGGGGTTCGTGTCCCACTCTCCACAAGGTTGTCACTGTCCTCCCCAGTGCGGCTAACTGGGTTATCAAAGGCGGGCCATGTCTCTCACTGTCTATGGTGAGAGGTTCATGTAAAAGAACCATTGCTGACTTTCGTAAAGAGTAGCTGCAAAGTTGTCAGCGTGTTTCTGTCCCTTGCTAAAAAGGGTTGTGACAGGAAGGACATCCGACGTAAAAACCTCTGCCAAATCAAACGTGCGAATCAGATGATTCACTGTGGCGACTCCCGAGTAAAAAGGGAAAAAGACGAAAGGAAGACAGTATCAATAAATACATATTCAACATTCAGATTGAATAATTATATTCATGTTATTATAATGCTTTTATGCTAATGCATAAGATGTAAATAAAATATAAATACACATACAGACGCGCGTGCACATTCGGATATACACCTCACATAAAAATGTAAGTCATTTTGTTTTGTTTGTTTGGGTTGGGTTTTTTTTTTTGCATAATTGGCCTGTTTTGTGGCATTTTCCTTAACGTTTTCCCCATTTTTCTTTAATTTCCTTTTTTTTTTAATGAATATTTCTGAAAAACCTGCGATGTACTGAAGCCGCAGAAACTGAAGCACGAAGTAGCGAGGGATCACTGTATATAATAATTATGACAATTATGAAAATATTCTATATTATAACACCTATTAGAATTATGTCAAATAAACCTGGTTTTCTGAAATATGCTGTTGTTTCATTATTAATCCAAAATGTAGTAAAATTTGACAAAGATAACCTGTATGTCCATATGTGTAATTTTCTGGAATCCTAATTTGAGTACCAATTTTGTTTATTATGAATACGAACTTTCAGCTCAAAATACAAATTTTTTGTTTATCAACTACAAAATGGTACTTTCCTGGGTTGGCAGCCCTACACACACACACACACACACACACACACACATATACCAGGCATGTTATTTGGTCGTGGATCCGAGAAAATTCATGAATTGAGGGTCAAATCTGTCATCCACGTGAATTGATAAATTCGAGGAGAAAAAAATGGGGTGGGGGTGGTGGTGGTGGTGGTGGGGTTCTGTGTGCTGAGTGCCTAACCCGTGTTAAAATATTCCGTAATCAAACAACTTTTGCTTCACGCATGCACGTGGGTCTTGAGTCAGAACGGGTATACACACGATATTATCACTGCGAATAGACATGGCCGTCTTGAGTTTCCAAAACAAATAGAGCCAAAGAGACTAGTGAAAATATGATTTGGTTGATGATTTTGTGTTGCGTAATTTATTTGGTCGAGAAACGGTTTGAAGGCTCGAATAAACTAATGAGTGCCCACGTTAGTATGTAAACGTGCAGTCCACCATTTGTCTGTGTGATGCTACATTGTGGGCAGATTTAACAAAGCTTCTTGAATTTACAGATGATAATGGCGAGAATTATTGATAGAAAAGAAGAAAATAGGACCAGGGAGGTGGATGAGGGGCGTCGTATAAAATGGA
>CM045733.1:65477500-65615000 GCA_024760905.1 Plotosus lineatus | reverse complement strand
GGGAGCGTCTGTAGAGCTAAAGAGGACGAGTCCCCCCAGTCCTGCAAGTATTAATATAGCATTATGGGAAACTTCTCTCAGGATCTGACACTGTTTTGAACGTTGATTTTTTTTTTTCAGGTCTTAAGAGGGATTTATTAAATATTTAAAACATAAATTACTCGATCAGCAGAGCCATATCAGGTACGTGTAGCAGTTCTACTTGCTGAATGTATCACATTATTAACATTTACTCCGGTTTTTTTTTTTGGTTGTTTTTACAGAAATACAACAAAACAGATGGCAAGCTTTCTCCAAAAGAGAAAAAAGTAAAGTTAGAAAGTTTAAAATCAGCGTACAATTTACAATGTACATTTAAATTTATCCTAATGGTTAGAGAAGTGGGTTTGGGAATGAAAGGTCACTGGCTTGATTCCCAAACCAGCAGGAAAAATGTGTGGCGGTGAGGGAGTCAGCTGCACCTTCCCTTCTTCCACATTCCTGGATGAAGTGCCCTTGAACAAGGCACCCAACCTCCAGTTGCTCTCTGGGAGTCCCCAGTGTGTATGACAGCCCATTAGTTCTCTGAATTTGTGTGTGTGTGTGTGTGTGTGTGTGTGTGTGTGTGTGTGTGTGTGTGTGTGTGCTCACTTTGGATGGTTTAAATGCAGTGGTAATAATTTTAAAGAACAATATATAAATAAATAAATAAATAAAATCAAATGCTATAATTAAAAATTTTCACGTCCACTGAGCCTGAGGCGAATTATTACCTTTCGTGTGTGCAGTGTGGGAGGTACTGTGCAGCACCGATTTTCGTTTTGCAAGAAATTATTTACGTGTTCGTCCGTCTGCAGTCGACGAGTACGTGCTTAGTCATAATAGTCACTTCGTATTAAGTTATTAGTTTCCATTTGAGCTATATATTGTCATGTTTCTATTACTAGACATTTGCCAACTTACTGAAATTGTTCTAAAGTAAATTGAGCCACTGAGATCAAAAACCCCGTAAGTCACATTTTAATGAATTTTTTTTGTTTGTTTGTTTGTTTGTTTGTTTTTGTTTTTGATCTCAGTGGCTCAATTAATATTATGGAAGTCTTTACATTTGTATTGACAGGAACTTTCCACTGTGTCTAACACCAGGATATAATTCGATCATTCAAAGTTGAACTTCATCCTCAAGTTAGACAGAGCATGTGTGTGTGTGTCCGGGGACCCGTAACATTTTGAAAATTCACTGAACGCGTGTGTCTGTGTTTTAGTATAAACAGCACGAGAACATATAAAGCAACGTAAATCAGATGTTTTCTTCTATTTTTTTTAATTTACACATTTTAACTATTAGCGAGGCAAGAAAAGCATAACATCATGTTTTTAAACCCAAAGTTTTAGCATATACTACACAGAAACAACAAAGCAAACAAAAGCAGGATTTTTGGGATTTTACTTTTGTCAGTTCTATCATTTTTTTTTTTCATTATTTTTAATTGTTTTTCCCTTTTGGGGCTTCTTACACGTATATCTCAGGTACTGCTTGACTGATTCATTTTCTAAGCAGTTTAGTCATAACTAGAGTCACAGGGAGGCTGGGACCCATCTCAGCATGGCGAGGTACATCCTGAACAGCTTGCCGAACCAGGGAGGGCACACGTTTAACTCTTCGCACCCGGAGTTCACGGTTTCAGCTTACTTTCTCTTTTGTGAACCGGTCAGATTGCGGTAGACACTAATACAGTGGTACCTCACGTTATGAAATTAATCCTTTCCAGAGCCTTTTTTGTAAACTGGATTTTTCATAAGTAGAACCGCATTTTACTTGTGATTCGTTACAAGGCTCCCAATACTACCCTTAAAAAGCATATCTTTTAAGGTACTTACTTCGTGTTGACCATGTCTTCTTAGCTGAGTTATAATCTTACAAATGTTTATGCAAGGTTAAAAACCTGAGCCAAAAAATAAAAACTCAATGAAACTGCACCAGCGGGGCAGGATGTTGGGAGATAGCCAATGTGAGGGAGCTGCATCATTCCTCCTAGCCAATGGGAGGCCAGTGGGGCAGGATGTTGGGAGATAGCCAATGTGAGGGAGCTGTATCATCCCTCCTAGCCAATGGGAGGCCAGTGGGGCGGGATGTTGGGAGATAGCCAATGTGAGGGAGCTGCGTCATCCCTCCTAGCCAATGTGAGGCCAGTGGGGCGGGATGTTGGGAGATAGCCAATGTGAGGGAGCTGCGTCATCCCTCCTAGCCAATGGGAGGCCAGCGGGGCGGAATGTTGGGAGATGGTCAATGGAGAGCAACTCGTGCAGTGTTTGAATGTTTGAATGGCGCGTTTGGTGCATTTCGTAAGAACTTGTTTCGTATGCAAAGACAAAAGATTTTGGAAATTTTTTTTCGTAACCTGGATTTTTCGTTTGCTGGGACTATCGTAAGGTGAGGTACCACTGTACCCTAATTTTTTTTTTTTTTCAAAAGTATAGAACAGTTCATTTCATCTGTTTCTGTTGTTAATTCAGTGTGTTTGTGTGATGTTCTGTAATGTAAAATAGCACACAAACTCTACACCAAGAGCGTCATATACTGTGTTTGGGGCAGCCGTAGCCTATTGCTTAGAGAAGCAGGTTTGGGTCCAAATGGTCGATGGTTTGATTCCTGAAATGGCAAGAAAATGGATGGCGGTAGGTGAGTGAACCGCGCCTTCCTTCCTCTGCCTTCATGGCTGATGTGCCCTTGAGCAAGGCACCTAAACCCCAACTGCTCTCTGGGTGCCCCCAATATGTATGGAAGCTCACTGCTCTGAGTGTGTGTGTGTGTGTGTGTGTGTGTGTGTGTGTGTGTGTGTGTGTGTGTGTGTGTGTGCTCGCTCACTCGCTCGCTGTTTTTCATGTGTGTGTGCTCACGTTGGATGGTTTAAATGCAGAGACAATCATTTCCCCTGTGGGATTAATATGGTAAAGGAAAAAAATGATGTGCACTCACATGTAATTCATGGCTAAAGCTCCAAATCCACAGATGTCCTTCCTGTGTGTTTAGTTGAATAGGTATAATTTTCCCTTCCATTGAGGTAATTTTAGCTTGAGTAGAATTAATTAACTGTAATATCTACACAAGCCCGGTGACTACAGAGTGGAAAGGGAGAAGAGTAGGTTGGAAAGCGGGTGGGTAAGTGGAATGAAAACTGCATGTCCCAGAATGCAACATTACATCTGTTCAATCATTCTCCTCTGCCTTTCCCTTCATCTCACAGTCCACAGAAATCCCATCCGTCACTACGTTATCTTAATTGAGAAATTACACAGATCCTCTCCGATGTGTTTGTGTTCTGTAGCTGTCGATACATTTTATTTATTTTACCCACAAAGTCTTGTTCCATGCGAAAAAGATTCAGTCGCGTCATGTCTATTTTTAGCTTCGACGCTCTGCTGACTTTAATAGTGTTACTCCGCTCCACTAAAAAACGGAAAGATCGCAGAGATCATATACCTCTGTGTTGGACTACATTAGTCAGTCCCAACCTCTATGTTGTGGTGTGAGGAAGTGTCATGAATTCTGAATGAGTTTCCTCTCTGCAAGCTGATAATTAATTTCAGGAACACAAACACAATAGAGCTCAGGAATAGGTCCTGCTGAGTCAAGTGCCTGACTTGTTTTCTTACTCCTCCCAGGCACTTAAGGCAGCCTAGCAGGCCAGTATTGCTGTTAGAGTACAGGACCAGTTAGTCCACTCTGGAACGATTGAGATTTTCTGCATGAACTTGACCTGCTTAGAGATTAATTTGAAACTTATGGTTCTTCTTCAGTTCGTTCACTATTAATGTTTGAGCCGACATAACGTGAGTGAGAGGCAGCAGGCGTTGGATCATGATGTTAACACATGTACATGCCCGAAAACATTCATTCATTCATTCTCTGGACCGCTCAATCCTAATTAGGGTTACGGGGAGGCTGGCGCCCATCTCAGCTGTCTTTGGATGTGGGCAGAGTACACCCTGGACAGCTTTCCGGGACATTGTAGGGCAGAAACATGCTGACAGCTATGAGGCTACTCTTGATGAAAGTCAGCAACGGTTCTTTTACATGAAGCTCTCACCATAGACAATGAGAGATATGGCCGGCCTTTGATAACCCAGTTAGCTGCACTGGGGGGGGGGGGACAGCAATGACTGCCCCATGCTCACAAACATACGTCCGCAATATCCGTTCATAACAACGCGCTTTATTTCTGCTTACGAATATTTTTGCCAAACAGGAAAAAATTTCCAATACCTCATACAGTCCTGGTGAGGTCAACCTTTGTACACTAGTGCCCTAGATAGTCTACAGCAGCCATTATTTCATGTTTTACAGAGTGCGCTTTTACAGGGAGCAAGGAGTCATGTGTTCTGATAGGCTGGTATCTCTTGGATGGTGTGTGTGTGTGTGTGTGTGTGTGTGTGTGTGTGTGTGTGTGTGTGTGTGTGTGTGTGCGCGCGTGTTTTATTATTATAATAACCTGACCAAAGCTCATGCCGTCCAAAATTGAGTCCATTATTGTTATTACTATTATTCCCATTATTACTTTCTTTCTTATTACTACAGGGATCCTCACATTCCACCGTTAATTGGGACCGAGATCCCCACTCGAACATCGAAATCCACGAAGTAGCACTCCCCCCACTCCAGACTGACGTATACGTACATGTACAGTATACCGTGTTTCCCCGAAAATAAGACAGGGCTTATATTAATTTTCATACCGAAATATGATACTCGGGCTTATTTTTAGGTGATGATGTAGTTTACATTTTTCTCTATTACACGTCTTATAATATATCTTTGTCTTTATATCAGTGTTTCCCAACCCCTGTTCCGCGGCACATTAGTGTGCCGTGAGAAATCATCAGGTGTGCCGCGGAAGATTAACCAATTTCACTTAGCGTGTAGTAACAGTGCTGTTCTGCTAGAGGGCAGTATCATTTTTGTTCCGTGGTGTGCCTCGTGATTTTTCTAATGTAAAAGGTGTGCCTTGGCACAAAAAGGTTGGGAAACACTGCTTTATGTATTCTTATTTCGTTATATTTCTTTATTTTTTTAAAAATATTTTAACTGGAACTAAATTGAGCGATTTTTATGGACGCAAGTGTATGTCCTCGTTTTAAAGCAGTCGCTGACGTCATCGACTGAGCCTCAACGCGCCAGGATTGATGCTTTGACAGCGTACCTTAGGTGAAGCTGCCTAATAGATGAGTCAGTGCTTTCACCTAGAACCCTAGATTGAGTGAGTACTAGTAGCAGGCCAAGGAATAGCTGCCGCTCTCACCTAGGGCTTATTTTAAGGGGAGGGTCTTTATTAAAATCATTTTGTAAAATCACGCTGGGTCTTATTTTGTGGTTAGGTCTTATTTTCAGGGAAACATGGTATGTGTATGTAATATCAATAAATACATATCCAATGCTATAAATGCTTAGAATAACAATTAAACATTGAAAAAATAACATAAGATATAAATAAAATATAAATACAGACGCTCTCCAACTCACCAACATTCATTTTGCAAACATCCGGAGATACCAACAAAGCTGTCCGAGGTCGAAAGTGAGAGTGAAATGAAATTGAAGAACAAGTAGAAATAGAAATGGAATAAAATCTACAGAAAGATAGATCATGAATATAAGTATGAAATATGATTAAACATTATCCTGAGGTCACTTAATACTCGGCTCCGGCAGAGGAGGGCGTGGCCGCGCACAGATGCAACAGTTTTGATGGGAGGTTTTGGGTTGTTTTTTGTTTTGTGTTGGTTTAGGGTTTTTTGCATAATTGGCCTCGTTTTTATGACCTTATCCTTA
Source organism: Plotosus lineatus (assembly GCA_024760905.1). Classification (NCBI taxonomy): domain Eukaryota; kingdom Metazoa; phylum Chordata; class Actinopteri; order Siluriformes; family Plotosidae; genus Plotosus; species Plotosus lineatus. The sequence continues at coordinate 65,609,191 of CM045733.1, read as the reverse complement.
ACTTTTCCCCCTATTCTTCCTTAATTTCCTTATTTTTTAATTCGATGAATATTTATTTATTTTTATAAACCGCGATACACTGAAGCCGCATTAATTGAAGCACGAAGTAACGAGGGATCCCTGTATCATTATTATGATGATGATGATGATGATGGATGGCATGGTGATGTAGTGGTTAGCAGGTTCACCCCCCAGCAAGAAGGCCTGGGTTTGAGTCCAGGTCCCGGGCGTTTCAGTATGGAGTTTTCATTTTCCCGCCATGCTCTGTAGGCTAATTTGGCTGCTTGAAATCACACTCTTTTTGTGAGTGTGAATGGTTATTTATGTGTTTTGGGCCTGCGATGGTCTTTGAGCTGTTAAGGGTGTACTCTGACTTTGGACAGAGTCAGCTGAGCTGGGTGCCAACCTCCCCACAGCCCTAATTAGGATTAAAGCAGCATAGAAAACAAATAAATAACTGATTTTTAAACCTTTTTTTTTTCCTTGACCAAAACATAGGCCAACTAAATTAGGTCCAGAAGAACGAGCTACCGTCTTGATTTACATTCTAAACTCACCCCTACGTTTATCCACAATTAAGGTGCATCATTTACAAGCTTTCATCTCAATTAGAATTCCTGCTGATTTGCATTAAAATGTGAATGCAAATGTGACTTTGGTTTTGCTTTGAGTGGATGCATAGACTGTGCTCACTGCTGAGAAGCTAAATCACTGATGTACTCTTATTATAGGCTGGATTGTTTTTTTTTTTGTTTTTTGTTTTCAAGAAACATTGCACAGTAGTTTTATTTATTTATTTTTGTTTTAATTTAAATCTTTTCAAATCAGTTCTGTGACACGCCACATACGGTAAGCACATTATGTAACGGTAATAATCGCCCGTGTGAATCACTGGCTCACTCGGCAGAACTGCAATGCAAATAATTAGCATCAATGAATTTTTGCAATCGAGTTATTTGAATTACTCGAGGAACTGTTCAGCCCATTTGTGCTTCTGCTCAGGACTCGGATTTGGTGCCATACTGTGTCCTGGGAAGCCTCTACATTGTTTTCAATTCCAGGACCATCCTTCAGTAGGACAATACCCTACGAAGACACTAATACCCCCATTTTACTGGAGCACGGCAGAATTACGGAAGCAAAACTTTTGTCAAATGTTCCGCAATTGTTCCCTCATCTTCCGTGTCATTCCGTGTGATTCTGTAGTTATTCCTCAAGTATGATTCGGGCAGGCCAAAATATTACGTGAACATGCTTTTGAACATGTTCTTTTGAAAAAACTTCCGTGAGTGTTCCGTAGGGTCACTTTGGCATACTTTGCCGTACCTGTTCCGCACATGCTGTGAACGTTCCGAGAGTGAAAGAATTTCCACTTTTACGTAGGATTTTCACCCGTATTCCGTGTAAAAATGCCGAAGCGCTTCTGTAGACTGCGTTCCGCGCCTTTCCGCTACGATCTTTGCATGCCGTAGTCCAGTGAAATGGGGGTATAAGAATTTCCACTTTTCCGTAGGATTTTCACCCGTTTTCCGTGTAAAAATGCCGAAGCTCTTCCGTAGACTGCATTCCGCGCCTTTCCGCTATGATCCTTGCATGCTGTAGTCCAGTGAAATGAGGTTATAAGAATTTTCACTTTTCCGTAGGATTTTCACCCGTTTTCCGCGTAAAAATGCCGAAGCTCTTCCGTAGACTGCGTTCCACGCCTTTCCGCTACGATCCTTGCATGCTGTAGTCCAGTGAAATGGGGTTATAAGAATTTCCATTTTTCCGTAGGATTTTCACCCGTTTTCCGCGTAAAAATGCCGAAGCTCTTCCGTAGACTGCGTTCCACGCCTTTCCGCTACGATCCTTGCATGCCGTAAGCCAGTGAAATGGGGGCATAAGGCAGTTTGTGTTGGTTTCCTAAAAAAGAACGAAAAATCTTAATAGGATTTTTTTTTTCTTTCATTGCTCCTGTAATGGATGGCGGGTTGGATGGAAACTTCATGAGTTTCTTTAAGCTTACATGAACCAAGACAGAAAGGGAGACGTAATAGAGCTGCTGACTTTCCTGGAGTGGTGAATTCTAATGCCTTGTGCTGCCTTACTGTATAACAGTGGTCACCAATTCTATTCCTGGAGATGTACCTCCCTGAAAACTTTAGCTCTGCCCCTCATTTTGTCCACCTGAGCTTCTAATCTTTAACGTGAGAAGTTCTTGATCAGTTGAAATGAATGGTTTAGATTTTGTTTGGAAAACAACAGGAAAGTGGATCTTCGAAACCGTGTCAGTGGCCACTGCTGTATATGATCATTTGGTCTCGTGCACATGAACCTTAAATGCCCTACAGGAGTGGCGGTGGACATGATGGGAATTAGGGATACACCGCTGTTCTGATTCCAATGGAACACCGATACCCAAACTCTGGGAATCAACTGATACAGTTTGGATAGTCATTGTTTTAGGGTTTCGCAAATTTATATGAAACAAATGTCAAGGTAAGAAAGATTAATGTCAATATATCATAGATCAGTTTGGAAAAATATGCCAAAACTACACCATCGTCGCTCCAGCAAAGAGTCATCCATCTTTCAGTAAAGCTGCCAGATTTGCATCCATGAAGCCAATGTGTTCTCACAAAGCCACAAATGTTTCAGTGAAGCCATCCAGCAGCTCTCTGCCTGAAATCCACTTCATTTATCAACATCTGCACCGAACTGAAGCTTCAGGCTGATGGAGGTGCAAGGGAGCGTATGGATCTAATTGGCTGTGCTGCTGTGGAGATGGAGGTAGGAGAGAGGTCACGAGTTTCCAGCAGGGAGGGAGGCTTCTGGTGCGGCTGTTACGAGCCAGCTGCCTGTGCTTCCCATGATCTCACCTGGCAAAAGGGCTCATCAGCAACCTCATCCATCCGAACCCCAGGGTCTCATCCGCACCGAGTGATAAAAGCGCCGGGGAGCAGGCAGGGAGGGGCATCGCTGGACGTGATGTACTCTGACAGGCATGCAGCATACACACCTAGGTTTAAAAACAACGTCCACATTCATGCAGTGTCTGGATTGTGCTGCTCTCTCTCTCTCTCTCTCTCTCTCTCTCTCTCTCTCTCACTCACTAACTCACTGTCCCTTTGTCTATCTCTCTCCCTTTCTCTGCTCCCTCACACACTCTCTCTCTCTCTCTCTCTCTCTCTCTCCCTTTCTCTGCCCCTCACTCTCTCTCTCTCTCTCTCTGTGTCCCTTTGTCTATCTCTCTCCCTTTCTCTGCCCCCTCACTCTCTCTCTCTCTCTCTCTCTCTCTCTCTCTCTCTCTCTCTCCCATTGTCTCGCTCACTCTCTCTCACTGTCGCTTTGGATATCTCTCTCTCTCTGTCTCTCTCTCTCTCTTTATCTCACTGTCCCCTTCTCCCTCTCTCTCTCTCATTGTCCCTTTGGATCTCTCTCTCTCTCTCTCTCTCTCTCTCTCTCTCTCACTCTCTCTCTTTATCTCACTGTCCCCTTCTCCCTCTCTCTCTCTCTCATTGTCCCTTTGGATCTCTCTCTCTCTCTCTCTCTCTCTCTGTATCTCACTGTCTCCTTCTCCCTCTCTCTCCTTTTGTCTCTCTCTCTCTCTCTCACTGTTGCTTTGGATCTCTCTCTCTCTCTCTCTCTCTGTATCTCACTGTCCCCTTCTCCCACTCTCTCCCTTTGTCTCTCTCTCTCTCATTGTCCCTTTGGATCTCCCCCCCTCTCTCTCTCTCTCTCTCCCTATCATAGCTAAAGTACAACAACAGAAAGTATTCTTTAAAATCTTTGGTATCATGGACTAAAAAATTTGAACAATGTAACAAAACGCTTGTCTAACTTTAATTATCCACAGAACCCAAATCCTCCACAGTCGCACACGGTTGAGACATCGGTGCTGTCAGGATTTCCATATTTTAGCGTGAACACGTCGTCTCCTTGATTAATTTTTGGTAATCACATTAGATTCCGGCGGCGTGATGGTGTAGTGGTTAGCAGGTCCGCCTCAGAGCAAGAAGGTCCTGGGTTTGATTCCCAGCTCAGGTGGATTTGTGTGGAGTTTGCACGTTCTCCCCGTACTTGTGTGGGTTTCCTCTGCGTACTCCGGTTTCTTCCCACAGTCCAAAAACATGCAGGTTAATTGGCTGTTCCAAATCACCCCTAGGTGGGAGTGTGAAGGGTTGTGTGAGTGTTGGCCCTGTGATGGCCTGGCTAGCTGTCTAGGGTGTACCCTGCACTCGCCCAGAGTCGGATGAGATGGGCGCCAGCCTCCCTGTGACCCTAATTAGGATTAAGTGGCTGAGAAAATGAATGAATAAATGACACTCGGTTCAAAACATAACATTGTGGTATCTGTAAATAAACATGCCACCAGCTCTACAGCACTATTCACTCGCGGTGCGAGAATTCGCACGTCGTAAACTGGACACTCCTCACATTTATATGTGTGATCCGGTCATAAATGCAGAGCGACGTTACATAGCCTCATTTAAAGAGATGATTTTTTTGAAAATAATTGACATGGGCATGTACACAAGTAATTAAAAACAAATCTTTGGGGGGGGAAAAAAAAAAATATATATATATATATATATATATATATATATATATATATATATATATATATATATATATTTATATATATATATAAATATATATATATATATATATATATATATATATATATGCAAATGTCCACATGACTAACACAAGCAATATCATTGGCCTGGCCTTCTATTCATGAAATACACCCATTCATACATTCATTCGTTTTCTTAGCTGCTTAATCCTAATTAGGGTCGCCTGGAGTATGGCGCCCATCTCAGCCGACTCTCAGTAAAGGCAGAGATTCGGAACAGCCAGTCAGATTGCTGTGCATGGTTTTGGACTATGGAAGGAAACTATGAGGATGAAACCCACACAGACACGTGGAGAACATACAAACTCCACATAGGAATATTCCAAGCCTGGGAATTGAACCCGGGTCTGTCTTGCTGTAAGTGTATTATGGCGTTTACTGTTAAATGTAACTAAAGTACTACTATATGGGCGGGGTGAAAATAAATAAAATGAGTTCTATTACAGGGATCCCTCACTTTCCGCGGTTAATTGGGACCAAGATCCCCACGCAACCATTGAAATCCACGAAGTAGGCTCAACCCCCACCCCGACTGACGTATATGCACATGTGTATATAATATTAATAAATACATATCCAATGCTATAAATGCTTAGAAATAACAATTAAACATTGAAAAAAAAACATAAGATGTAAATAAAATATAAATACAGATGCTCTCCAACTTAGCAACATTCATTTTGCAAACATCCGGAGATACCAACAAAGCTGTCCGAGGTCGAAAGTGAAAGTGAAATGAAATTGAAGAACAAGTAGAAATAGAAATGGAATAAAATCTACTGAAAGATAGATCATAAATATAAGTATGAAATATGATTAAACATTATCCTGACGTACACTTAATACTAGGCTCAGACAGAGGGGGGCGTGGCTGCGCAGACGCGCGCACACACAGATGCAACAGTGTACCCAATTTTGATAGGAGATTTTGGGTTGTGTTTTGCTTTGTGTTGGTTTTGGTTGGTTTTTGCATAATTGGCCTTGTTCTTGTGACATATTCCTTAACTTTCCATCTATTCTTCCTTAATTTTCTTATTTTTTAATTTGATGAATATTTATTTATTTATTTATTTTTAAACCCGGATGTACTGAAGCCGCAGTAATTGAAGCGCAAAGTAGCGATAACCACCTCAGCTGATGGCAGGATGAGCATTTGCTTCTCAGTAATAATATCTGGATCCAGGCAGTGTTGAAACTCCTGAGTTTTGCAAAATTGTGTATTTTAAAAGTTTTAAAATATTTTCAGCCATGATCTCTGAAAAAAAAAAAAAGACAGAAGAAAACATCTCCTTTTGTTTGGCAGAAATACTCTGATATGGTGTGTTATAAATGATGAATAGGCTACTGATATAAGGATTGTGTTATAAGCATTTTTAGCTCTGCGAAGGCAGTCGAGTGTTTTTTTTTTTTCCCTCTGGTGAAGATTATTGATTTGTAAAGAAATGAGGATTTAAACAAAAACATTCTTGCTGTGGACATTCCATTTATAAAACAAAAGACTTCACATTTGGAGCAGCTTTCAATTTTTAAACTGCATTTTTCATGGGTAGACCCAAGATGGACATCCAGACCAGAAGCGCCCACGGTGGTGAATGTAAATGTAAAGCCATGAAAATCACGTCAATGCATTAGCATAATCATTAAACATGGAGCTTTGCTATTATATATTCATATATATATATATATATATATATATATATATATATATATATTCTTTTTTTATTTATTGGCACAGGAATAATCTATAATTCCACTTCTGCCTTTAAGTTGTTACCCTGATCTATGCACTTGAACCTTTTTGGTTCTTCTGCACAGCTTCATGTAGATGTGCTGTGTCAGGATAGTACCCTGCATTTTCTGGATGAACAGAGTACCGTGCAAAGTTCTAGGAACTTTTTTTTAGTACAAACTTTGCTATATACAGTATTTTTTATTCGATCTCTCTCTACGTCTACATCCAATCACGAGGAATGGATGTCAATCTCTAAAGCTTGAATGATGCTCATACAGGGATTGTCATGGCTGTGATCACAATGATCCAGGTCACATACGGACTCACTGACACCTATGGGCAATTTGGAACAGCCAATTAACCTACTGTGCATGTTTTTGGACTGCTGGAGGAAACCGGAGTACTCGAAGGAAACCCACGCAAGCACGGGGAGAATATGCAAACTCCACACAGAAACGTCCAGGCTGGGAATCGAACCCAGGCCTTCTTGCTGTGAGGCGGACGTGCTAACCACTACGCCACCGTGCCACCCTTTTATTTGATCATTTGTATGTTGACTGGTTAGCACGAAAGCACTTTAGATTTCCAAACCTTAGTTTTCCAGGACAGAATGAAATGTTACATTAAAAAATGTACAGCGTTTGAATAATGAAAGAAGCAATTTACATATGAGACAACTTTTCAGAAAAAAAAAATTTTTTATAAAATTAAGGCGGTTGTGATTTACATGCAAATAAAGAATCAAGTGGAACAGACAACATTTCCAGGAGACCCGTGGCCAATTCTGTAAGAGACCCAGTAGATATTCATGTTCTGAATCACCTAATCCTAATTAGGGTTGCCGGGAGGCTGGTGTCCGCCAAGCCATCGCAGGGCAGAAACATGCTGACGGCTATGCAGCTACTCTTGACGAAAGTCAGCTTTAGATGAACCTCTGACCATCGACAGTGAGAGACATGGCCGGCCTTTGATAACCCAGTTAGCTGCACTGGGGGGAGGGACACTGACAACCCATTGATAGCGGGGCTTGAACCCCCAACCTTGGCATCAGTGATCCAGTGCTGTTTACCACCAGGCCATCATTGCCCGGACGCTCCAATAGATACTATACTTGTAAAATCGCACAAACTGAACCTGATGCTGTTCTATTTTTAAACAGAAAGTCATTACGTCTAATATTGAGTTAGTTTCATTTATTACTGTTTACTGTATTTTTTTATGTCGAGATCATTAATTTAATGTCATTATTTATATGTAAATACAGTGGTACCTCACCTTACGATAGTCTCAGCAAACAAAAAATCCAGGTTATGAAAAACATTTTCCAAAATGTTTTGTCTCTGTATACGAAACAAATTCTCCTTATGAAACGCGCAAAACGCGCCAATTCAAACATTCAAATATTCAAACAATGCACGAGCTGCTCTCCCATTGACAATCTTCCAACACCCCACCCTGCTGGCCTCCCATTGACTAGGAGGGATGACGCAGCTCCCTCACATTGGCTATCTCCCAACATCCCACCCCGCTGGCCTCCGATTGGCTAGGAGGGATGATGCAGCTCCCTCCCATTGGCTATTATGGAGCTGCATCTCCCATAATGCTTTTTCGTGTAAAGGACAGACTTACTGTTGTTTCATGTGTTTTTCGAGTGTGCTCATTGCAACTTTCTTTTTTGGCTCAGGCTTTTAACCTTGCATAAACATTTGTAAGATTATAACTCTGCTAGGAAGACATGGTCAACACACACACACACACACATATGCACCACGTGTGATTCCCGGTGTGAGTGAAAAGAAGAAGCGGGCTCGTGGCATGCGGTTGAGTGATATCGCAAAGGAATATTGCTAAACCCGTCTACCATCTTTATGATATTTAAGTAGAAGGAGGACTTAAAAGGTATTATTTTATAATTTTTAAAGGGTTTAGGGGTAGTACTGGGGGTCTTGGAATGAATCACATGTTTTTCATGTAAAATGCAGTGCAATTTACGAAAAATCCAGGTTACAAAACCACTTTCGGAACGGATTAATTTCGTAAATTGAGGTACCACTGTATGAATTTTTTTGTTGTACACCATTCCTTTTTGCTTTGCGCAGTACTGTATATGCAGCTTGCAGCAATTCAAGTTATATACTTTTTAACTGTATGTTTAAATTTTACTGAGTTCAGTTGACGTCCTCGATATGCCTCAATCTGTAACATCCACGGTGTTTTCTGAACCAGTCGCTTTACATGGACGCCGCTGTGAACTCAACATAGACAGAAAGCTCACACTGCGACTGATAGAGAAAACACTCAGACACAAAGGAGTTAGATGTCTCTGATTTTTCTATTTCACTGCATTGAAGGAAGCACCTCTTCCATCCTGAAGAGAAAACTCATTTAGATTGGCCTCAATTTCTTTATTTAGATTCAGGTGATCATGATCAGTGGTTTTTTTTTTTTTTTCCTGATTGAGGTTATAGTCAGATTATTAGTCTCCATGTAAAGAGAGGAAGCCGAACCTGCACTTCAGGTCCCATGTGTTTCCTCTGCAAAGAGGCAGAACGAGCAGGTGGAGTAGAAAGCGAAGTACAGATGGATGAATAGCAAAGTCATTTTGGCTGCATGGATAACACTCAACAGTCACGCCATTCTCCTCAGCCAAGCATGGCGAGTGTACGCCCACTCACTCCAACAGCTCCAGCCCAGCTGGATTAGAGTGCTACTGAAAAGCCCACTTTCCTCACTTCATAATCCCCACTACAAGCAAACATGTGTTTCCTTACAGCTGAGGACATGTGCTGGTCATAATTGAGCGGTTGTTACTAAACAATGGCATCTCATTTCATCCTGGGAAAGAACACGAGAATACAGACTGCATTATTTTCCATATCTTTTACTTTTTGTTGTTGTTGTTGTTGAAGCAGTGAAGGTTCTTCAGAAAGCTTTTGTAGGAGAAATGACTGTGGGTGAAGATGTTGGTTTTGGTCTGCGTGATACCAGACACTTTCAGCTGTCCTACAGAAGCATTTTATTTTTAAGCCCTGGCATGAGGACGCTCTTCTGCATACCTAAGACAAACCAGACAAAAGTGAGCTCATCAAGCCTACACACACACACACACACACACACACACACACACACAACACATAGCCGACTAAATCCTTCCTGGGCTGTTTAACCAGCATTCTGGTGACCTGCAGTGCTGAGTGGAAATAGATGGAGGGGATGTGGGAGTGCTGTGTGTGTGTAAACTAGTTTAATTCTTTCCTGGCATTCACATTGAAACAGCCTCCATCAAAGGCCAACATTTTCCATATGCTGTTCAGGCAGAATGCACGAAGTGCAAGACTCGCTGTTCAGACCCGGGATTATCTAAACAGATCTTTTTCAAGACATTTGTTTCATTAGGCCTGTTGAAATAATAATAATAATAATAATAATAATAATCTATCTATCTAGTGCCTGAGTCGTAGGACGACCATTGGAGACCCACCATGAAGGATAACGGATAACGCCCTGGTTATCATCTTCATGGAGGTTTTCTTGGCAGGATTAGTGCAGTGGTTTGGCATTGCCTTCTGCACGATGCGAACCTATGGGCAATTTAGAACAGCCAATTAACCTACTGTGCATGTTTTTGGATTGTGGGAGGAAACCGGAGCACCCGGAGGAAATCCACGCAAGCACGGGGAGAACATGCAAACTCCACATAGAAACACCCAGGCCGGGAATCGAACCCAGGCCTTCTTGCTGTGAGGCGGACATGCTAACCACTACACCACCGTGCCGCAATAATAATAATAATAATACTAATAACCCTAATTAGGGTCGCAGGGAGGCTGGCGCCTATCCCTGCCAACTCCAGGCAAGGGCAGAGTACACCCTGGACAGCTCGTCAGGTCTAGTGGTCAACTGAATAACAGTAGTAATAATAATAATAATAATAATAGTAGTAGTAGTAGTAATAACAATAATTCTTATAATGGCAGTAATAGCAACAATAATAATAATACTAACAATAATAATATATTTCTGGGTTATCAAAGGCCGGCCGTGTCTGTCACTGTCTACGGTGTGAGGTTCATGTAAAACAACCCATTGCTGACTTTCGACAAGAGTAGTTGCAAAGCCGTCAGCATGCTTCTGCCCTGCAATGGCCTGGCGAGCCATCCAAGGTGTCCTCTGCCCAGAGTTTGCTGGGATAGGCGCCAGCCTCCCTGTGACCCTAATTAGGATTAAGCGGTTACAGAAAATGAACATAAAAAGCACAAAACTAAGCAATTCTATCCTGTGCATTACGAGCAGGGGCTGAACCAATACACAACAACAGCAACTATTATGTTTCCCCCTGGAAGTGATGTGAACTTGTTGGGCCGGGTTATCCGGTGCAAGTAAAGAAGCATCAAGCAACATTTTAGGCAATAAAAGTCCTCGAAGGCTCGACTTTTTATGAAGGAACAGCGTAGGAACAGCATCCGTTTATAGACGTAAAAGCCCGGGCTTCGTGCCAAGTAGATCTGCCTGGAGGTCACGCAGATAGCTGGTGGGGTTGAAGTGGTCTTCACAGACTACTGAATTGTGTCTGAAACAAAACGTTTTTCAGAGTACAGCATGGGCTGATGTTACGTTCTGTTTTCCGCGATTTCTGCGCTTGTTGCTTTGCACTTCGGTGCTATTTTCCGGGCAACACAGCTCAGTACTTGCCAATATTATGTCATCTTAAACTGGTGTCTGCTGCACACGGCCTAGCCAGTAGGACAAAACAACAAATTCAAGTCACTGCCAGGGCTGGAACAGCCAATGAAGAAGGAAAATGTCACTGTGAATGCCTGGTAGTATAATAGTAATAGTAACGAGGCAGCGCTTGCACGTACTTTACAAAAAGCAAAGATTGACGTTGCGTGACGGAACTATTGATGTCATTTAATGTGATAATTTTAAAGAGATAGTAATAAAAATTCACTACAGGTACCTTTTAATGAAGACATGTATTTTGTTAGGAATGTTATATTTTCATTCCCTATTCTCTATTCTGTTGTAATAAAGGCTCCATGGGTCATCCATTTTATTCACTGTGCACAATTTATGTAATAAACATAACAAAGCTCTCGCTCTGTAGAAATGTGTCACTCGGCATTGCAGCTATTCTTTAAACGAAGTAAGCAAAGGCCCGCTCCGTTAAGCACAAATCCGATGACAGAAGCAAGAAGCACTAATCATTGCAGTGCACAGATTCATTTGGGCAGCAAGACGTTGCCGAAAACAACAACGCGTTCTCCCAACACTCGCGCCCGAAGGAAATACCACACATTACAGATCCTTATAAATAGCAGCTTCTGCCTTATTGTAATCTGGTATAGGGTGGGTGCTACGTTTCTTTGGAAACGTGCCATCTTGTTTCTTTACCCACATTCTTGTCTGCTCAATCCTGCCTTTCACAGTCGTGTAACACCTCACAAACAGCTGCTCATTTATTAATACAACCGCGCTCTTTGATGCAGGTGTTCATGATAGAGCTGGAAATGTGAAGATCTGTGCAGCTCCATGACCAAACCATCATCCTGGCATGATTTTTAACATTAAATCCAATGCTCGGACTCTTCAATTTTATATACAGTGGTGCCTCACCTTACGAAATTTATCCGTTCCAGAGCCTTTTTCGTAACCTGGATTTTTCGTAAGTAGAACCGCATTTTACATGTAAAACGCGTGATTTGTTCCAAGGCCCCCAATACTACCCTTTAAAAATGATAAAAGCATACCTTATAAGGTACTTACTTCGTGTTGACCATGTCTTATTAGCAGAGTTATAATCTTACTAATGTTTATGCAAGGTTAAAAGCCTGAGCCGAAAAAATAAAGTTGCAATGAGCACACTCAAAAAACTCATGAAACAAGCTGCTGCTCATGGAAGCTGTCATCCCTCTTTGCCAATGGGATGCCAGCGGGTTGGTATATTGGGAGCCAGCCAATGGGAGAGCAACTTGCTCATTGTTTGAATATTTGAATGGCCTATTTTAATGTTTGAATGGTGTGTTTGAATGGCGCGTTTCGTATACAGAGACAAAAAATTTAGAAAAAATGTTTTATGTGAACTGGATTTTTCGTTTTCTGGGATTATGGTAAGGAGAGGTGCCACTGTATGTATATGTAAATATGTATATATATATATACATAGACAGACCGAGTGGCCAACAGACCTAGTGACTCATCAGGCCGGTGCTTATTACCAGTTTCCGTAGCGTGAAGCTACCAGGAGTTCAACTCCTCCAGGATGGAATGCTAGTCCGTCACAGGTTACCTTCCCAGTATTTTTTACTGGTACCCATTTATACTGCTGGGTGAACAGAGGCACACTTGTGGTTAAGACCTTTCCCAGTGGTCTTAGCACAGTGGAGGTCTAACTGGGATTCAAACACACAACCTCCTGATCATGAGTCCAGAACCCTAACCACTACGCAACTGGCCCCACACATCTTATCTTTTCTTATCCAGTTTACTCGGGTTTTTATGGAATGACTGAGCTATTTTTATAGCTGTGCAGGTTACTGTGATGTAACGTATTTAGTGAAAAACATTGTCATCACATCTTGTTGACATTTGGTTGGCTTCACATCAGCATCATTTATCTCTCTTTTTTTTTTAATCTATAACTGAGGAGTGCATTTTGAAAGTAGCGATTGTCTATCTGTAGCCACCCAGTATACGGTGCGTACTCCATTAACCCGAAATATCAGTAATTAAAGTAAATAAAGAGACATTTGAAGAGTTTTTCCGCACATAGTTGGGGGAAATGGCGTCTGCTTTATTTTATTGTCTGAACTGCTTTATCTTTTATCATGGGGATAAGTCATGGGAATCTGGGCGAAAATGGTGTACATCTGAAGAGCTCACCAAACCATTCAGACTCACAGTCACACCTAGGGGCAATTGAGAAGATCCAATTAGCCTAATGTGGATATCTTTGTTATTTGGGAAGAAACAGGAGCATCCAGAAGAAACCAACGCAATCAAGGGGAGAACGTGCAGAACAACACAGAAATGCCATCGACACACATGGGGCGTGTTGCTGTGAGGTGGAAGTGCTCACCACTATCTCAACGTGCTGCCTGGTGTTTTTTTTTAAATAAAAAGTTGTAGTTTGAATAGTTTTGAGAGATTTTTACTTTGTAAATGTTCATCTGTGACGCAAAAAAAAATTACAACTCAACAGACAAAAATATTTTTGGGAACTGTTATTAAATCAGTGGTTGAAGTCCCTCATCATCATCATCATCATCTTCCTCTGCTTGAGGTCGGGTTGTGGGGGTAACAGCCTAAGCAGTGTGGTCCAGATGACCTTCTCCCCAGTCATTTCCTCCAGCTGTTTACCAGACAAGCTGAGAGACATAGTCACTTCAGCGTGCTCTAAGTCAACCCCGGGGTCTCTTCCAGGTTGGACACGCCCGAAACACCCCAATAGGGAGGTGTTTGGGAGGCATTCCTTACAAATGCCCAAGTCACATCAACTGGCTCCTTTCCACACGGAGGAACAGCAGTTCTACTACAAGCTCGTCCCGAATGTCTGAGCCTCTCACCCTATATTTAAGAGACAGCCCACCTCCTGGAGAAGGAAGCTCATTTCAGCCGCTTGTATCCGCGATCTTGTTCTTTCGATCACTACCCAAAGCTCGTGACCGCAGGTGAGGGTTGGAACGTAGATCGAGGCTCAATGCCTTATTTACCATGATGCTTTACAGCAGAGGCTGCAGCAAATCCGCCTGCCGATGTCCTGCTCCATCCTTCCCTCACTCGTGAACAAGACGCCGAGATACTTGAACTCTTCCACTTGGGGCAGTACCTCATTCCAAATTAGGGCGGGTGCATTCCACCCTTTTCTGGCTGAGAACCATGGCCTCGGACTTGGAGGTGCTGATTCTCATACCGGCTGTTTCACACTTGGCTGCAAATAAATCGCTCTGATGAGAGGTGGGGGTCTCGGATTGAAGTCAACAGGACAACATCGTCCACAAAAAGAAGAGATGAGATCCTATGCTAACCAACCCAGAACCCCTCAACGCTGCAATGGCTGCGCCTAGAAATTCTATCCATAAAAATCATGAACAGAACCAGTGACAAAGGACAGTTCATGATGGTTGGAAAAAATGGGGGGAACTACCACCCCGGTTTGCTAATCCAGAGGTACCGCCCCCAATTACCAAATGATTTGAGGTTCAATTGCTCAAGAGCGTAAAAGCGGAATGTTATTAATGAACCGCGTTGCATTTGGTCGTCACATTTCTGGCTGTTGTTTTTCCTCATTCGAATATCTGTGTAGTCTTGCCATTGGCTTCCATCAGCTGAGCTCCAAACTAAATGTTAAAGGAAAAGCATAAGTCCATTACAGCCAACCCGGGAGCTTGAATACCATTTTAATCAGTTCAAGATTTCCATGCTCATCTCCCGCTCCAGCGATTAAAGTTTGAAGGGTTAAATTCAAGCCTGGTTTTTGAAGTGGGATGAGAGGCAGGAGATGTAGGGAGGGAAATGAGATCTCTAACATCTCTCATCAGTATGACGACTCTCATTAAACACACTGTGTTCTGTGCCAGTGCTGCTTGGCCGTCATCCAGCACGTAAAAGATAAAATCTGGATCAGGTCAGATGCAGCTTCAAGAAAGACTGCCGTGAAAAGGCTGCTAAACGTTTTGGGGGTCAAAACCGGGGAAGACTTTCAGTGATGACGTTTCTGATGGAACACGTAACATGGAAGTGGGTTCCCCTCAGTAACGGCTCTGCGAATGAAAAGAAAATAGGCGTGTGGCAGTAATATTTCGGCATATTTGGAGATGTAATAGCAATGTCGCTATTACATAGCAATAATATAAACATGTGTTCAATATCCGGGGAAGAGTCACTGATGCTCCTCCCACCTGCCACACCCACCATTTCCCCCGTCTAATTTTCTTTTATTTTCTGAACCGCTTAATCCTAATTGGTGTCACGGGGAGTCTGGAGCCCATCTCAACTGACTCTGGGCAAAGGCAGAGTACACCCTGGACAGCTCGCCAGGCCATCGCAGGGCAGAAACATGCTGACGGCTATGCATCTCCTCTTTATGAAAGTCAGCAATGGTTCTTTCACACAAACCTCTCACTATGGACAGTGACAGACATGTCCGGCCTTTGGTAACCAGGTTCGCCGCACTTGGGGGACAGCAGTGACAATCCACCAAGAGTAGGCGGCTTGAACTCTCGACCTTGGGATGAGTAATCCAGCACCTTAACACGAGGCCACCACTTCCACCCCCCTCTAATTTTAGTCGTATCTAATTACCACCAGTAAATATATTGCCTTACCTATCACATGATCATCACCAACCAGGGAGGGGCGTAAGCATGCACATGCCCCCTCCATGACACCTTCCTCTTTATGACCTGCTGCACATGTGCGTTTCGGGAAACCTTACACAGTCGGAAGGACACCCGCCTCGTACAAACGAGACCACAGATGCCTACGATCGACCGGTGATCGCTGTGAGTTTAAAGGGAAGCAGATGCCATCCCTCTTGCCCATGAGAGCTCAGCCAATTAGTGCCCAGCGGCTCCCGGTTGTGGACGGCATCAACCTGAATGTAGACTGATGATCGCTTGGCTGATAGTTGCACATTTTGTCGTTGTGCCACTCGAGAGTCCAGAGTTACTGATGCTTGTGCTACAGGACCAAGTACAGGAAGCAAACTTTTTTATTTCCACAAAGGCAACATCTCCATAGAAAATTACAGATGTTTATTCAGGTGAGTTTGGTAAAAATAAATAAATAAAATCAATAACTAGGTTTCTGTAGCGTGAAGCGACCAGGAGTTCAACTCCTCCTGGATGGGACGCCAGTCCATCGCAGGTTACCTTCCCAGTATATTTTTACTGGTACCCATTTATACTGCTGGGTGAACAGAGGCAGGTCTTAGTGGGATTCGAACTCACAACCTCCCGGTCATGACCGCAACACCCTAACCACTACACCACCGGCCCACACCCCTAGAGCTCCTGTGTAACTGTAAATTATCCCAGAACCCAATGTAAACTTAATTCCATTCGAATGGCGCTTGAGTCTCAGTGTTTTTTGTAAGCGAGAGTATCGACAGGTTTTCATTAACGTTGCAGCAGACTCGAGATTTCGTGCACTAACGAGATTAAGTTGCTTTTGATACAAGCAGAAATAAAATAGTAAAAAAAAAAAGAAATTAGTAATATAACAATATCAGGTGGCACTGCCGCCTCATAGCAAGAAGGTCCTGGGTTCGATTCCCAGCTCCGGCGTTTTTGTGTGGAGTTTGCATGTTCTCCCTCGCTGGGCTTGTGTGGGTTTCCTCCGGGTTCTCCGGTTTCCTCTCACAGTCCAAAAACATGCACAGTGGGCTAAGTGGCTGATCCAAATCATCCCTGAGTGGGAGTTATGAATGGCTGTATGAGTGTTGGCCCTGCGCTGGCCTGGTGAGCTGGCTAGGGTGTACCCTGCCTTCGCCCAGAGTCAGCTGAGATGGGTGCCAACTTCCCCGCGACATTAATTAGGATTAAGCAGCTTAGACAACGAAGTAATGAATGAATAACAATATCAAGCCATGAAACAGCTCTCTCTCTCTCTCTCTCTCTCTCTCTCTCTCTCTCTCTCCCATTGTCTTCCAACTCTCTTTCTATCTGTCTCTCCTCTCTCTCTCTCTCTCTCTCTCTCTCCCATTGTCTTCCAACTCTCTCTTTCTATCTGTCTCTCTCCTTCTATCTTTCTCCCTCCCACCCCTCTCTCTCTCTCTCTCTTTCTCACTTTCTCTCTCCCAACTCTCCCAAGTCTCCAAACTCTCTCTTTCTGTCTGTCTCTTTCCTGGCATCTTTCTCCCCCACCCCCACCTCTCTCTCTCTCTCTCTCTCTCTCTCCTTCTATCTTTCTCCACCCCCACCCCCCGCTCTCTCTCTCACTTTCTCTCTCCCATTGTCTCTGAACTCTCTCTTTCTATCTGCCTCTTTCCTGGCATCTTTCTCCCCTCACCCCCACCTCCCTCTCTCTCTCTCTCTCTCTCTCTCTCTCTCTCCCATTGTCTCCCAACTCTCTCGCTCTCTCTCTCTCTCTCCCAACTCTCTCTCTCTCTCTCGCTCTCTCTCTCTCTCTCTCTCTCTGTCTCGCTCCCTCAATCTTTCTCCCCCCTCTCTGTACTCTCTGTATGTATGTATATGTCTATATATATACATATATATATATATATATATATATATATATATATATATATATATATATCCCACTGTCTCTCTATTTCTCCCCACTCTCTCTTTCTATTTGTCTCTCTCTCTCTCTCTACCCCCCCTCCTCTATTCCTCATCCCTCTCTCATATATACACACTGTATCGGCTAATTTTTTTGGACACTTGTCCATCATACTGTTGTTGCTGTTGAGTTCCAGTTTCATTAGAATTAAGAGGTACAAACCTTTTCGAGCGTGACTGTCCCCCCTGCGCACACACACACACACTGAGCTCCATGAAGACACGCCTTGCCGAGGCTGAAGTGGGGAGAAAGAGAGTCTCTTGCATAGAGCACCGACCTCAACCCCACACTGCTTAACCCCCTTGAAAGAAATCTTTATTTCATGCATCTCACTGCTGCTTTATTTAATTTCAAATGCACCGTGCTTGGGTACAGATGCAAAATCGAAAAATTCTCACGGCCAAGGAAATACAGACACGGTTGTAAGTTTGCTTTGCATATTAGTAATCTGACTTAAAAAATCTGCTCTGAACACCAATTCCATGATCCGACCAGAGCGACCATTGTTCATATCGTCGCATATTTACATGTAGCGGCAGGTACAGATGTGCTTAGCATGTCACATCCGAACGCAGTACAGAAACTCATCACCGGTGTCCAGGCACCTGGCAATAAAACACTGAAAATGACTGTGTCTGAAAACGTGTTTACAGCCAGCTGTAACTAAAGGATTTACCGTGGCGTCTGCGAATGTTTACAGTCGTATTGATTAACTAGTTATTATCTGTCATCAGAGACTCACACAGAACACCCTGAAGAAGGGAATATAGATGTTGCTTTTCAATTAGTGTTGTTCTCCGAAAACACACCATGTAACCGAAATCATTCAACTCTAAATAGGAAATTGGATTTTTGTGTGTGTGTGTGTGTGTGTGTGTGTGTGTGTATGTATATATGTGTGTGTGTATGTGTGTGTATGTGTGTGTGTGTTTCAATATCAAAAGTCGAACATGAAGTAGAAACGGGTGAATCTCACCACGTCATCCTTTGTCATTGATTCTTTTGTAATTGACTCTCGTACTTTGAGAGGAATGAAAAAATCAAAGTCTATTTACTTTCTCTGAGACATGGACCCACAGTGCCAAAGCTCAATCAGAAAAGAGTCTGATATTCCATATACCCTCGTGCTGCCTCAGCTCTGCAGAGGACACGGCGACAATGAGAAATGCGGTCTGTGTCCATTTCGAATTTGCCGTATTTCTTCCTACAGTTTTGGGAAACAGTGACTCCTGGGTGAGGGTCACTCACAGGGACAGTGAGGTCACACTATCATTTTGGTAGCCTTTTTTTTTTTTTTTTTTTTCCCCTGTTTCCTGTTCTTTAAACCGTGCTAAATATCTTATAAGCTTTTGCATACCCTGGTTTTGTTCTTACCAGAGCAGAAGCACATCAATAATGGAAGTGCTTTGGGGTGAGGAAGAGAGAGCGGAGACGCTATACTGAGCTCCGGGACAATGAGACGCAGCTCGAGCTAAGAGCATTAGGAAAATGACAGGACGTTTGAAGGTCTTAACGTCATTGTGTAGGGTGAAGGTGCGATCGAGTGCGGCTCTGGCAACAGCAGTGCAATTTAAATGATGAGCTCAGCCTCACTTTGTTGTGTCATCCACAGGAAATGTTTTCGTTCTGAGTAGAAGGCGATATCGTGCTGAACGCCGCGGAAAGGAACAAAGCATCCAACTTTGTTTTTTGACACTTGTTTGTTTATTGCTTGCTGTTTTATAAATTGCCGCATACATTATTTCTACATTTAGATGGAGTCATATGTCTATTTAAGGCTGAGGGACTCATATGAAACTGCTGTATAGTAGATTTGTGAAAACTAGCATGAAGACTTGTGGTTAGTGAGACTTTAAGGGTGGGATGGGCCATATGATGTGATGTGTGATGTTTATTACAGATTTGTATATTTTTTTGTAATGTGATTGATATACAGACGCTCCCTGACTTACGTTTATCCATTTTACGTTTTTTCAATTTTACGTTTTTTTTTTTCCTCAAAAAAAAAAAGTCAAATTTTGAGTTTAGACGTACCTACGTAGTACGCTGACGTAATGACGCTGCGTCCATTGTTTACAAACAACAGACTGAACGTGCCCCTCCTTCTTCCCAGTTCAGTTTTATATATATATATATAAAAAATATAACCCCCCCCCCTCCCCAAGTCCGCACGGCAGTGTGCTGTTAGTACGTCTGCCTCACAGCAAGATGGTCCTGATTTTGGTTCCTGGGCTTTGGGCATTTCTGTGTTTGTTCTCAGTGCTTGCATGGGTTTCCTCTGGGTACTCTGGCTTTCTCCTATTGTCCAAAAAGATGCACAGTAGGCTAGTTCATTCATTCATCCATTTACTAAATCTTACTTAGGGTCACGGGGAGGCTGGCGCCCAGCTGAGCTGACTCTGAGCGAGGGCAGAGTACACCCTGGACAGCTCATCAGGCCATCGCAGGGTGGAAACACGCTGACGGTTATACAGCTACTCTTGTCGAAAGTCAGCAATGGTTCTTTTACATGAACCTCACACCATAGACAGTGAGAGCCATGGCCGGCCTTTGATAACCCAGTGAGCTGCACTGAGGTAGTAGGCTAATTGGTGATTCCAAATTGCCCCATGGTGTGAGTTTGAGTGCGAATGGTTTTGTGTGTGTGTGTGTGTGTGTGTGTGTGTGCGTATGTGTGTGTGTGTGTGTGTGTGTGTGTGTGTGTGTGTGTGTGGTGCTGCTCCTACAATGGCCTGGCTTGCTACCCTGCCCTCACCCAGAGTCAACTGAGTACGGGAACAGCCTCTCCACGACCCTCATTATGAATATGGGGCTTCAAAAGCACGTATAGGAGACACGCTGTTATTTATTTCATTTGTTTTTGTCCGTATATTTATTCAATAAAAATTTCCAATTAAAAGAGCACTTTTTTGCGATTTTTTTTTTTTAATCAAATAAAATATTATTATGGATGCTTGTATAGCGCATTATTCATACACGCGTATGCTCACCGTGCATGAGAATATTGCGTTGTTCTATCCTTTTGATGCTGAGCGCCAAGCAGGAAGCAACAACTCCCAAATTTTAACGTCTTATGGTATGACGCGACCAGATTCGAACTCCGACCTTCCCGAGGATAAAGCGGACGCTTTACCAACTGAGCTAAATCCCCGGTATAAAATAGCACAGTGTTGGAGTGGTTAGCCCACCTGCCCCACAGAAAGAAGGTACTAGGTTCGATTCCCAGGCTCGGGGTGGGGTTTGCATGCTCTCTACATGCTTGTGTGGGCTTCCTCTGAGAACGTTGGTTTCATCCCACAGTCCAGTACGCTTATTGGCTGTCAGTGAGCAAATCAGCATATTGGAATACATTCTGTGTCTCACTAGTAAAGCAAAGTGTCAGGATTGTTTTTTTGTTATACAGGCCGCCCCAGCTCGAGCTTTTATTTATTTATTTATTTATTTACTTTCCCCCGTGCTGATGTAGAGTTTGATCGATTTCTCACTCTCATCCACCTTCAAGAGGAAACTGTTTAATATCTTGGTCTCCAAAACTCCACATCCTACAACATGGCGACCATCGCTTTACAACTACATCGTTCACCGACAGAGCAGCAGATGGGCATCGACCCGGATCTGGCTGTGCTAAATGTGAAGGTTAGCCAGCCATGTTTATGCAGGGCAAATGCCAAAAGAGCTCCGTGTCTGACGCGGCTCAACTTACAACGAAACACAATTGCTCGTCCACATTACTGTGTACAGTCTATGAATAGAAATGGCATATTTTATTAAGCCAGGCTAGCATTAAAGCAAGGATGTGGAAAAGCTGATCATCAGCCAGGAGCCACAATGACCTCTGACAGCAGGACAATCGACGCCTGGCCGCTCGTACGGAAAAATTCACACTTTCCGTGCGATTTCCTAGGTCATCGTGGCAAAATATCTCACTGGTAATAAACGAGCTTTATTATTGTATACACACAGAGCATCCTTAATTCTTGAATTGTCTGACGAGCAGTAGATATTATGAGAACATCCTTCCTGAATGTTTCCGCTCGGTGTCTCAACCCCTTCGCCGTGCTGTCGCAGCGTCTGCTCTCTTCAGACATCGGAAAAGTGTAGGCGGGGAAATCTCACTGGATTCGCAAATTCTCAGTGGCGCTGCGTGTTTATCATAATCTGACAGTTTCAGATAGACGCGCTTATGTTGGTTCTGACACCTTCTGACATACTGTTATAAAAATGACACATTTTCAACCTGAGTAGAGTCACTGCAACTATTCTGAACCTTAAAGTCTCAATCACAGCCCCGTTCTGGAACCCTGGAGCCCCGTAGCGCCAGCACGCAAAACTAAATCCTTGTCAGACTAACAACACAACATATATTATAATCGTCATATCAAACATATCATCTCATGTAATTTATTTCATTGTGTTAGAATTCTCAGCAGTTTTTTTTTTTTTTCTTTTTTTCCCATCCTTCGAACACTTTGTTTTGGACGCACTGTTATTCTGAATAAAGCGCTTCTAGGTTAGGGTTACTTGTGCCCCGCCTCTCGCCACTTTAGCGTCCTCCGTGACTCTGACGGATAATCGCTA
Organism: Plotosus lineatus; assembly: GCA_024760905.1. Lineage (NCBI taxonomy): Eukaryota > Metazoa > Chordata > Actinopteri > Siluriformes > Plotosidae > Plotosus > Plotosus lineatus. The sequence goes on along the minus strand of CM045733.1, from coordinate 65,586,980 downwards.
CAGGTAATGAATTAGGTGCTGTCTTGTGCGCTCTCTCTTCACTCCATCATTTGCTGAACTGTTTAATTCTACTCGGGTTAGGAGGAGGTGGAACTTATCTTAGCTGACACTGGGGGAGAAAGCAGGGTACAAACACCCCCCACGGACCATCACAGATTCATACTTGCACTCATGTTTTTGAGCAGTTTGGAATAATTAATTGACCTCATGTGCATGGCTTTGAAAACTGGGATGCCAGGAGGAAGCCCACGCAAGCACGTGGAGAACATGCAAACTTGACACAAGCAATACCTCCGCCTGGGAATAGAACCTGGGACCTTCTCGTTCTGAGGGCGGATGTGCTAACCAGTGCACCACCATGCCACCCTGTGTATCTATAGTAATGTATAGGTAGGTAATAGGTAGTCCGGTGGGCTTTTTACACCCGAGCATAGTGGCTCATCAGGCCGGTGTTTATTCCCAGTTTCCGTAGCGTGAAGCTAACAGGAGTTCAACTCCTCCTGGACGGGACGCTAGTCTATCGCAGGCTACCTTCCCAGTATATTTTTACTGGTAGCCATTGATACTGCTGGGTGAACAGAGGCACACTGGTGGTTAAGACCTTGCCCAGGGGTCTTAGCACAGTGGGAATCTAACTGGGATTCAAACACACAACCTCCTGATCATGAGCCCAGCACCCAAACCACTACACCACCGGCCCCTATAGTAATGTATATACACCAAAAACAGAATAACAATACAGTGGTACCTCACCTTACGAAATTAATCCGTTCCAGAGCCTTTTTCTTAACCTGCATTTTTCGTAAATTGAACCGCATGTTACATGTAAAACATGTGATTCGTTCCAAGGCTCCGAATACTAAACCCTAAACCCTTTAAAAATGATAACAGCAAACCTTTTAAGACCTCCTTCTGCTTCAATATCATACCGATGGTTGACAGGTTTGGCCATATTCCTTTGTGATATCACTCGAGCCCATTTCTTCTTCTCACTCGCACCAGAAATCACGCGCGCGCGCGCGAGCATGTGTGCATGCATGTTGACCATGTCTTTTTTTGCAGAGTTATAATCTTACAAATATTTATGGAAGGTTAAAAGCCTGAGTCAAGAAATAAAGCATGAAACAACAGTAACGCTGGCCTTTACACGAAAAGCATCATGATGGATTCAGCTCCATTATAGGCAATGGGAGGTAGCTGCGTTATCCCTCCGAGTCAATGAGATCCCTGTACAAGATGGCGTCAGGTGGACCTGTCCAAGATGGTGCTCGAGTGAAGGCGACATGAACGACAGCTCAGTTGTTAGCCAATGGAAGGCAAGCGGGGCGGGATGTTTGAACGTTATTGATGGGAGGGCAGCTCGTGCATTGTTTGAATGTTTGAATGGCGCGTTTAAATTTTTAAGATGGTGCTTTCGTAACGTGATCTTGTTTCGTATACAGAGACAAAAATTTTAGGAAAATGCGTTTCGTAACCTGCATTTTTCGTTTGGTGAGATTTTCGTAAAGTGAAGTACCACTGTACTGGTCCTTCTGAAAAAATTTGCATATTGTGATAAAGTTCATTATTTTCTGTAATGTACTGATAAATTAAACTTTCATATATTTTAGATTCATTGCACACCAACTGAAATATTTCAGGTCTTTTATTGTTTTAATTCTGATGATTTTGGCATACAGCTCATGAAAACCCGAAATTCCGATCTCAAAAAATTAGCATATCATGTTCAGGTAGTCTAAACGAGCTATTAACCTAATCATCTGAATCAACCAATTAACTCTAAACACCTGCAAAAGATTCCTGAGGCTTTTAAAAACTCCCAGCCTGGTTCATTACTCAAAACCGCAATCATGGGTAAGACTGCCGACCTGACTGCTGTCCAGAAGGCCATCATTGACACCCTCAAGCAAGAGGGTAAGACACATAAAGAAATCTCTGAGCGAATAGGCTGTTCCCAGAGTGCTGGATCAAGGTACCTTGGTGGGATGTCTGTGGGAAAGAAAAAGTAAAAGAAGGGCCGATTCCAGACCTTGGGGGACCTGTGGAAGTAGTGGACTGAGTCTGGAGTAGAAATATCCAGAGCCACCGTGCACAGGCGTGTGCAGGAAATGGGCTACAGGTGCCGCATTCCCCAGGTCAAGCCACTTTTGAACCAGAAACAGTGTCAGAAGCACCTGACCTGGGCTACAGAGAAGCAGCACTGGATTGTTGCTCAGTGGTCCAAAGTACTTTTTTTCGGATGAAAGCAAATTTTGCATGTCATTCGGAAGTCAAGGTGCCAGAGTCTGGAGGAAGACTGGGGAGAAGGAAATGCCAACATGCCTGAAGTCCAGTGTCAAGTACCCACAGTCAGTGATGGTCTGGGGTGCCATGTCAGCTGCTGGTGTTGGTCCACTGTGTTTTATCAAGGGCGGGGTCAATGCAGCTAGCTATCAGGAGATTTTGGAGCACTTCATGCTTCCATCTGCTGAAAAGCTTTATGGAGATGAAGATTTCATTTTTCAGCACGACCTGGCACCTGCTCACAGTGCCAAAACCACTGCTAAATGGTTTACTGACCATGGTATTACTGTGCTCAATTGGCCTGCCAACTCTCCTGACCTGAAGTCCATAGAGAATCTGTGGGATATTGTGAAGAGAAAGTTGAGAGACACCAGACCCAACACTGTGGATGAGCTTAAGGCCGCTATCGAAGCATCCTGGGCCTCCGTAACACCTCAGCAGTGCCACAGGCTGATTGCCTCCATGCCACGCCGCATTGAAGCAGTCATTTCTGCAAAAGGATTCCCAACCAAGTACTGAGTGCATAACTGAACATAATTATTTGAAGGTTGACTTTTTTGTATTAAAAACACTTTTTATTTATTGGTCGGATGAAATATGCTAATATTTTGAGATAGGGATTTTTAGTTTTTCTTTACTTTTTTGCCAAAACTATCAATATTAAAACAATAAAAGGCTTGAACTACTTCAGTTGTGTGTAATGAATCTAAAATATATGAAAGTCTAATGTTTATCAGTACATTACAGAAAATAATGAACTTTATCACAATATGCTAATTTTTTGAGAAGGACCAGTATATGGGTTATTCTCTCTATTTAAATTGCTGCCTCTCAGAATGAACCTTTGCTTCACCAGACTCCTTTTGTACTGCCACGCCCCGTTTTCCTTTGGATTACTTTCCTAATTTCTGATTAAAGCGCACTGCTTTTGTCAGTTGTATGCACACCAAACCTTGCTGTCCCGTCTTGAGCGTGTGTCTGTCGTATGTGACTCCTGTCCTCTGCCAGGCTACATCAGGGACTTCAGATTCCATTAGAGTCATGTGCAGGGCTGATGCAGGAGGAAGTGCACTTATCCAAACACATTGATGTTTAATGTCAGCGTTTTGAGATGCACAGAGGAGTTTTTTGTTGTTGTCCAACAGTGATTATTCAGAGTGAAGGAAAGTGCATAGTGCGAGTGTGCCATGCCTGAATGAGCTACAGTTCCAGGGAGAGTCGGTTTTTCTCAAACACACCTGCTTGCTTTGTTAATCCAGCGCCTTCCCCTGGGATTAGCTGCTGCTGTAAACACAACCCACACTCCACGCTTGTTATGTTATGGTAATTGAGGTTTGTTTCGGGGAGAGGGGGGTATACAGCCTTTTGAAATGTTCAGAATTTGCTTGTGAGGCTGCAGAGGTTCTTTTTTTTTTAATGGGGCAGGGGACTGTAACCGTTATCTCCATTTCTAGGATGTGTTTGGGACTTAAACTTAAGTGTGATTGCAACGTTCTGGATAAACAGCGAGTGGGAGTGTTGGTAATATTTACCTTTTAATGTCTGGGCACTAGTGATTAGTTCATGGCTCTAAATTAAACAAATCAGATTGATGTGGTTATGTTTTATTTCATAGTGGTGATACACGTCACCACATATAAACCGATGCAACATCTGGTTTGGAGTTCGAGCAAAAAATAAACATACTTTTCTGGCCAGGCATTTTTAAACAGACTTTTAATTGTCAGCTTTTTTTTGTAAACAACCATTTCATCAGTTGTCTACTTATGGTCAAGAGAAAAGGAAACTATAAAAAAATTCCATGAAAATTCTTTCTTTTCTGACCAAACTGCCTTCATCTTAACCCTTTAATGCCCAAATTATTTTATGCAGTTAAAAAAAAAATGATTACTAGTTTTTTCCTAATCAAAAATGCCTAAGGAAACACCCAGAACACATTTCTTTTTACAAAATTCTAATAAAACTAATAATAACAATAACATATTAATAACGTAATAATAATAACAAATAACACTCTCTCAAATTCGTGAACACAATCCTGCGCACTCAAGGTCCTCTCATAGCTGACTGATGCATGTGGGACCAAGTTGTGTTGCAACCAGCGACGCCACAACAAGTATAGAACATGTTCTGAACGGCAGCACCACGCATCTATTACTTATTAGCAATTTTTTTTGAAAGAGGACCATATGGTCCTGCTGGTTGTTAAAGGGATAACCTAAGGGCACTGTAGATTAAGGGTTAATTTTAAAAAAAAAAAGAATGATTAGCCGTAAAAGAGGATTTGCTATGGATGCCGTACTACGTCAACTGCAGGCATTTTATAGCTTGATAATTTTGCCGTGTCATTTTGCTGAACTTTTACACATATTTATCTCACGTACCATGAAAGACGATTATGAAGGATGCAAAATTAATGTTTATATTTATTCATAATCCCAGGTCAGTATCTGTGGGGGGAGTGGTCACACTACAGGTATGATAGAAAAGTGACTGACATGGCTGTCGCTTTTTTTTTTTTGTGACATTCGATGCTAGCCACCCACCTCTTTTCAAACTGCAGTGCATAGGTATTTTGGAGACGGTCTAACACATCCGGAGGGAAAGAGCTAGAGGCCTATGATTGGCTGGTGATCGCTGTGAGTGACAGGAAAGTGAGCGTGTGCCATCCCTCCTCCTGTGAGAGCTCAGCCAATTAGCTCCCATGGACTTCCGGTCAGGAAAGGCTGTGGCATTAAATGGACTCGAGCTTCGTTCTTCAGGGTTAATAGTCAATCACCTTGTCGATGCAACACTCGGGAGCTATGTGTCACTTTTCATTCTCAAATTTGTCGTGCCACATTGTGGCATCGCACTTGGCAGCTACTCTTTACAAAGTCAGCAATGTTTTTTTTTTTACATGAACCTCACACCATAGACAGTGAGAGACTTGGCCGGCCTTTGATAACCCAGTTAGCTGCATTGGGGGGACAGTGACAACTCATTGAGAGTGGTGCTTGAACCCCCAACCTCGGGATTAGTGATCCAACACCTTACCACCAGGCCACCTTGGTATATATTGTATATATGTATACAGGGATCACTCACTACTTCGCTCTTCAATTAATGAGGTGGCTTCAACACACTTACTTTAATTCTGTCCCTCATAGTCAAGGATGAATTACATGATTCAATGGGAATGATGTTCGCAAAACCTTGTGCTCGATTACTATTCAACCCCCATAATGTTCATCGCATGTAGCTCCAAATAAATATATACACAGTATATTGGTTATCGAAGGCCGGCCATGACTCTCACTGTCTATGGAACCATTGCTGACTTTCAATAAGAGGAGCTACATAGCCGTCAGCGTGTTTCAGCCCTGCAGTGGCCTGGCGAGCTGTCCAGGGTATCCTCTGCCCTCGCCCGGAGTTGGCTGGGATGGACGCCAACCTCCGCACGACACTAATCAGGATTAAGCGGTTACAGAAGATGAACTGAACTGAACAGTTACGGAAAATGAATTACGGACAGTATATCGTAGAACGTGGAAGACAGGACGTCAGAACACGTTATACTGAAGGAGGAAAGAGTTAAACATAATTAATAAAAACCAGAACAGAGTAATTTGTCCTGACAACTGTTTGTCATATAAAGTACACCGATCAGCCATATCATTAACACTACCAGGCAGCATCATACACAGCAAGTTGCAGTGGCCTTCTGTTGTTCTGACCTCATTCTGTCATAGCCAGCATTGACTTTTTCAACAGTTTTTGCGATATTAGTTCTTAATCAGAGCAGATGGAGTAGCCTTCACTCCCGGCATGCACCAATGAGCCTTGGGCGTCCATGATGTTTGACAATTCACTGGTTGTAAATTCCTTGGACCACCTTTGTTTGGATCTTGCCACTGAATACCAATTACACCCCACCAGACCGTGCTATTTTGAGTAATGGGCAAAAGTTTTTGGACACTTGACTATCACACCCATGCCTTGGTATCTGATCACATTATAGTTACCATTCACTGAAACAAGGATGCTCAAAGATGTTCTAGCATGAAGCAAACCCAAATGCCAAAAGCCAATTTTGCGATGGAATAACTCCACTGGCCTGCAAAAATACCTGACCTCAACCTAACTGTACACCTTTGGGGAAACTCCCCTTATTTATGCTCTAATATCTTGTGGAAAGCCCTTTCCTAGATTTCTAAGAAAAGCAACGATTATCAGAACAAACTTCTTCTTCTTCTTCTTTTCCTTTCTGCTGTTTCCTTCAGGGGTCGCCACAGCGAATGATCTGTCTCCATCTCACCCTATCCTCTGCATCTTCTAGTCTTACTCCAACTACCTTCATGTCCTCCTTCACCACATCCATAAATCTTCTCTTTGGTCTTCCTCTCGGTCTTCTGCCTGGTAGTTCCAACCTCAGCATCCTACTACCAATATACTCACTATCCCTCCTCTGTACATGTCCAAACCATCTCAATCTAGCCTCTCTGACTTTGTTTCCAAAACCTTTTCCATGTGCTGTCCCTCTGATGTACTCATTCCTGATCCTATCCGTCCTCGTTACTCCCAAAGAGAACCTCAACATTTTCATCTCTGCTACCTCCAGCTTTACCTCCTGTCTTTTCCCCAGAGCCACTGTTTCTAAACCATACAACATCGCTGGCCTCAACACCGTCTTGTACACTTTTCCTTTCATCATTATGTGAGGACTAAATCAGGAATCAGATGTTTTTGAAAAACTATATAGGTGTTCTTGTCAGGGGTGCACACACTTTTAGTCAGGTAGCATACTGTATATATGTCCCAGGTTGGTCGTGGTAATGGGTCTCATGTTTTGTGATGCCTTCCTGATTTACTATAGATTTAAAGCGATGGCTTAGAAACCGTTTCGTCTGTTGTCTGAAAACCAGGCAGTAAGATTCCAGTAGTGAAGCTGTGTGACATGCTCTAAATCGATGGGTGCTCTAGTGTAGCTGGAGTGAACTTCGCTGCACTGCTTTAACCTTCTCCAGTTCAGGGGATCCACCAAAACTTGTGGAGCTGGAATCCAGCTGCAGGCTGACAAGATGAATTGCTCTATTAGAGAGTCTGGGCCAGTAGGCAAGACCTGACCCACAAGCTGAGGTTGATATGTGGTCGCAAATTCCCATCATGACACACACACACACACACACACACACACACACACACACACTAGGGAGTTGCGCACTTGTACGCAGAAACTCGTAGACTGGCGAGAAAAATCTAAAATTGTGTCATCGGGTATGTAGGTCAGTACTGGCTTTCCAACATTTTCAATTCTTTTTATTTTATTATTGAAATATTAGATAAGTGGTCCCCCAGTGCAGCTAACTGGGTTATCAAAGGCCAGCCATGTCGCTCACTGTCTATGGTGAGAGGCTGTAAAAGAACCCATACTGACGTTCAACAAGAATAGCTGCATAGCCGTCAGCATGTTTTTGCCCTGCGTTGGCTCGGTGAGCTGTCCAGAATGTACTGTCCCCTCGCCCAGAGTCGGCTGAGATGGGCACCAGCCTCCCGACGACCCTAATTAGGATTAGGCGGTTCAGAAAATGAATGGAATGGATAGATAAGTGGTTCCGAAATATTTTTATTGTCTTGTCACATGGTCAGAGCATGACGGAGAACTGTTCATTCGGTGTCTAATTCCATGCAAAACAAAACGAAGACGGGCTTGGATAGACGCCAAGAGTAATTATTTTGGAGGGATTTTTGGGGCCAAGTTATTTCCACAGGTATTCCATTAGTATAAATTAATATAAATGTATACTTTGGCCAGAGTACTTGTACCACATATATTCTAGTTGCTCAAATGAGTGTTGTGTGCCGCATCATTCATCCTTGCACGCACATAATTGAAGGAAAAGCTCTTTTACAAGTCATTAATGAAAGAGTTTAGCCAAGGCTAATTGTCATCGTTCCAGAAATGCCACACCATGACGCATGCATTTTGTTTTTGCATTTGTGATCGGATTGAGTACAACAGTGGCGCAGACAGTCCCCCGCAGGGTTGAGTGTAGCTTAAAAATAAACATCCACGCACTGCCTTCCCCCTTCCAACCTCGTCCAGGTCGGAGAAGAGACTAATGATCACAGACTGTCTCTTATAAAACAACTGAGCAGGAGTAGAGAGGAAGTGATTGTGTTTTTGTGTCTCGACCGTATAGGTGTGATTTTCTTTAAATCTCGGAGATCATGAACAATACTGTATCATTATCAAGTTATTATTTCAGGATATTATTAAGATCAATCATCACTGATGGCATATTTTCACAGAAGGGCAACTGTCCTCGGTTTTTATGACGTCCTCTGTCCACTTCCAGTCTGGCAGATTTAGCAGAGCCTGAAGAACCGGTCACATTTCAGCACGAAATGTTCAGTCGCTCAGTTTATTCAAAACACAGACAAAATTTGATTCCGGCTACATCCGAAATCTATAAGGTGATCACATCCCAATCACTTTCTTGTACTTTCAACGATGTCTGCCTCAAGTTCTTTCAACTTTTAATTTTTACTATAGATGCCTCTTCATAGATGGATTAATGTAATATTTTATTCCTTCATGTTCTGAACCACTTAATCCTAATTAGGGTCGCGGGATGGCTCGCTTCCATCCCAGCTAACTCTGGGTGAGGGCAGAGTGCACCCTGGACAGCTCCTCAGGCCATCGCAGGGCAGAAACACACTGACGGCTATGCAGCTCTTCTTTACAAAAGTCAACAATGGTTCTTTTACATGAACATAGACAGTGATAACCCAGTTAGCCGCACTGGGGGGACAGTGACAACCCGTTTGAGAGTGGGGCTTGAACCACCAACCTTGAGATCAGTGATCCAGCACCTTACCACCAGGCTGTGTGTCTGTGTGGTATGTATTTTTGCTATATTGTTGTAGAGTAAGTGTGTACTGTTCCACTGCAGTGTTGGTGGAAAGTGCGAAGTTCCCTCTGGGATTAGTTAAGTATCTATTTGTCTTGCTGTCTGTCTGCCTGTTTGTCTGTCTGTCTGTCTGTCTGTCTATCTATCTGTCTGTCTGTCTATCTGTCTGTCTGTCAATCTATATCTGTCTGTCTGCACGCCCGTCTGTCTGTCTGTCTGTCTGTCTGTCTGTCTGTCCATTATCTATCAAACCCCCCTTAAAAATAAGAGTAATCTGTTCATACCCACCCTTTAAATAATATCTTAAGGTAAAACTTCAGTTTTTATGCTTATTTAATATTGTGTAATTATGTAATTTGATGTAAAATGAAGTGGTTTGGTATATTTTTAGGAGTGAGTTATGGTAAGTGTAATTGCTTTAAGTAAACCGTATTTCATGTTTTTTCTCAGTGATTGTAATTAACATACAAAACGGAGTCAAGCAAATAAAATTGCTTCTCTCAATTGGTTAATGCACAGACATCATATCATGTCCAACAGCCAACAAAGCACATCATCATCATCATCATCATCATCATCATCATTATCTTCTGTTTAATCCGGGGTTGGGTCATGGGGCAGCACCCTAAGCAATGAAGTCTAGACGTCCCTCCCCTAGCCACTTCCTGCAGCTCTTCCAGGGGGAAACCGAGGCATTCCCAGACCAGCTGAGTGACCTAATCCCTCCAGAGTATTCTAGGTCCTCCCTGTGGTCTCTTCCCGGCTGGCATGCCCCAAACCACCACACCAGGGAGGCATTCTGTAGGCATTCTAGCTAGATACCTGAGCCACCTCAACTGGCTCCTCTCAATGCGTAGGAGTAGCAGTTCTACTCCGAGCTCTTCCATGATGGCTAGGCTTCTCAGCCTATCTCGCCACCCAGCGAAGGAAGCTCATTTCAGCCACTTGCTTTTGCAATCTTGTTCTTTAAGTCACTACCCAAAGCTCATGACCATAGATGAGGGTTGGAACATAGATCGACTGGTAAATGAAGAGTTTTCCCTTTCAGCCCAGCTCCCTCTTCACCACAATGGACCAGTACAGGCTATGCATTACAACAGAGGCTGCAGCGATCCACCTGTTCATCTCTCGCTCCATCCTTCCCTCACTCAAGAACAAGACCCCAAGATACTAAAACTCCTTCACTTGGGGCAGGACCTCATTCCAGACCCGGAGGGTGCATTCCACCCTTTCTTAGCTGAGAACCATGTCCTCGGACTTGGAGGTGCTGATTCTCCCGGCTGCTTCACACTCAGCTTTGAATCGCTACAAAGAGAGCTGGGTGTCCTGGATTGATGTAGCCAATGTTAGGACAACGTTATCTGCAAAACACACAGATGAGATCTGATGGCCACCAAACCAGAATCTTTCAACACCTTCGGCTAGACCTACAAATTCTGTCCATAAAAATTATGAACAGAATCAGTGACAAAGGACAGCCTTGGTGGACTCCAACCTTCACCGCAAACAAATTCGACCTGTTGTTACCAATCAGGACCAAGCACTGGCTCCGGTGATGGAGTCTGCATGGCACGTAGCAACGAGTCCGGTATGGCATACTCCCAGATCACGCCCCGCAAGATAGCCTCAGGGACACGGTCTTCATCCTTCTCCAAATCCACAATACACATGCGGACAGATTGGGAAAACTCCCCCCTCAGGGCTCCTGTAGAATGTATAGAGATGGTCAAGAGTGCCATTTAGCTCTCATCAAAACTTTAACTACAGAAAGTTTTTCAGAAGTATGAGTAGAGTGGATTGCAGCATATCGCCAAGAGGAGGGAAAATGTTCTGGACCTGGTGAGGGAACCATTGTTTACACCAACTGCTATAGCACCAGTCAAAAGTCCCGGTACAGACACATACTCATTCTAACTGAAGTAGGTGTGTCCAGACTTTTGGTTTTGTGTGTGTATATATATATATAATATGTGTAGTGGGGCAGTGGTGGTCTAGTGGTATAAGGCGCCGGATCGCTGATCCAAAGGTTGGGGGTTCGAGTCCCACTCTCCACAAGGTTGTCACTGCCCCCCCAGTGCAGCTAACTGGGTTATCAAAGGCCGGCCATGTCTCTCACTGTCTATGGTGTGAGGCATGTAAAAGAACCATTGCTGACTTTCGACAAGAGTAGGCTGAAAAGCCGTCAGCGTGTTTCCGCCCTGCGATGGCCTGGCGAGCTGTCCAGGGTGTACTCTGCCCTCGCCCTGAGTTGGCTGGGATGGGCACCAGCCTCCCCGTGACCCTAATTAGGATGAAGCGGTTACAGAAAATGAACTGAACTAATGTGTGTGTGTGTGTGTGTGTGTGTGTGTGTGTGTGTGCAGTGAAAGAAATTGATCCAAACTCTTATATCTAATGTAATAAAATAGATTTCAGGGGGAAAAAAAAAAGCTCATGATGTCGTTCGGGAATAGTGCCCGAAAGCATTTTAGCATCACTGAGCTCACTGTGTAGTTGCCTGCATTTAATTCTCTCTCTCTCTCTCTGTGTATGTGCACATATATATAAACAAAAATAAAAGGACAGGACAAAGACTTTCTATTGAAACTCCATTTATCACTACAGATCTGTTTCGAGGGGTGGTGAAACCATCCTCTCTCTTCAGGTGATTATAGAAGAATGATTACAAAGTGCTGGGGGCGGTACTATGTCGATGAACATGGTGTCCTCTAGATGGGGTGGTGTTCATTATGTATTCGGGGGCGGGTTCTTTTAAATATCGATACATGCATATATGTGCATACATTATTTTTCTAATGCCGTGGACTCATATATGTACACACACAAATATATATGTACACACACACACACATATACACACAGGTATACACACTTACATACACGCATATACATGTATATACATTCACATACATATATATCTATCTATCTATATATATATATATATATATATATATATATATATATATATACATACATATATCTATATGTATATACACATATACATATATATACAGTAAAACCTCCGCTGACGAACACTTAAGCTCACAAACTTTTCGCCTCAAGAACATTAAATTTGCGAGCATATAGTCTCTGCTGACGAACTAGTTTTCGGCGGACGAATCAAACCACGCGGTCGAACAGCGCCACGGTGGCGGCCACGAGAAGCTGACGCACGCTCACGGCGTCACAGTTCATCACCCCCTTTCTTTGAGTGCGGACGTGGTTTGTGTTTGCTAGACATTTTGGACCATATTGAGTGTACTTTTGCTATTATGGGACCGAAAAAGACCCCACCACAGGCGGAGATCATTGAAAAACACGAACGAGGTGTGCGTTTGTGTGACTCAGCGTCCCAGTACCAGTACGCTAAGTCTACCATTGCTACCATCCTTAAGAACAAGGAAGCTATTAAGGGTGCGTGTGTGGCGAAGGGTGTTTCCAAACAGTAGGCGTTTCCAAACTCTCCTTCCAAACAGTAAGTCCCTCCCTCCCTCCTCCTCCCACTCCATTCCATCAAGCCGTCAACTACCATCACAAAGGTAAATAAAACGACTTTATTATACAGTACAGTTTATTTCTTTAATTACAATACAAGAGCACATTTATTATACATAAAATAAGGTATATTTTTGTGTAGTTTTAAGGCTTATTTAGTAGAAAATTATGTTTTATGGGGACCTGGGAACGGATTATTCTCATTTTAATGGTTTCTTATGGGAAATAAATGTTCGGAAGACGAACTTTTCGCCTTACACACACTTTCTGGGAACCAATTATGTTCGTGAGCTGAGGTATCACTGTATATACATATATATACAGTACACATACATACACATATCTACATATATATGTACACGTACGTTCACGTGCGTAAGCACATACACACACATACACAAGTATATATAATGTTTAGATACAGATTGATGCAATCAAATACTTAGTGTACTTAAGGGGGTGTGTTGCATTTTTTTCCTGTGTCGGCATGAAGTTACGAGTTCGTTTCTTTTATTTAATGAAGACAGTTCGGGTCTGTATATAATGAGGAACTTCTCCCTGAGGCATAAATTGCATCTTTTGTTTGAGCTGTTGTATGTCGGGTGTGATGATAAAATTCTCCATGAGATCTGGTGATCAATGTTCGTGTCTTTGAGTGTCCAGATGTGCTTGCTGAGTTCGGTGGAGTTTCTATTTTTTCGTTGCGGAAGGATGCGATGTGGTTCCTGTATCTGGTTTTAAAAGTGTTCTCTGTGAGTCCGATGTATGTTTAAGTTGTATTATTGTCTGTCCGTGTGACGGTGGCTTGGTAGATGACTGATGATTGCAGACAGTTCCCGTTGAGTGGGCAGGCGTTTTTCTGTCGGCAGTTGCATTGCGTTCTTTTGTTTGGTGAGTTAGTGTCGTCGGCATGTGTATATATTTTATATATATATATATATATATATATATATATATATATATATATATATATGTATATATATGTATGTATATGTGTGTGTGTGTGTGTGTATATATATATAATATAAAATATTGTACAAGTAAATTCGGGGTAGTCTAGTTTAGGCTAGCCTAGAAACAAGCTGATTCGAGTTAAGTCATTTTCAACTTATGTTGTCTCTCCTGGAACCAATGATGTAAGCTGAGGTATACCTGTATGTATGTATGTATGTATGTATGTATGTGTAGACACAGACACACACACACACACATACACACACACACACACACACACACACATACTCCCTGCTTTACGTTCATTCATTTTTCCGTATTTTTTGATTTTACGGGGTTTTTTTTAATTGTCAAATTTTGAGTTTAGTATGCTCTCTGTAGTACGAGACGTACCTACATAGTATACTGATGTAATACGCTACTTCCGCATGACGCTGCATCCATTGTTTACAAACAACAGACTGAACGTGCCCCTCCTTCTTCCCAGTTCACCGCGTGTTACCCTTGTGTTAAGACGTCGTCTTTGTGATCTTTGTGTTTACACTATTTGGCGGACTTTTGTTACCCTAAGCAAATATGGTTGGTCAGAAGCATAAGCCTACTAGTGATAGTAGTAATCACAATATGCAGCAAGCCATCTCATTCGAAACGAAGATGGCTATTATCAAGAAAATTGATGCTGGTGAAAAACATGCGACTGTTGCACGTTTCTTCCAAATGGCTCTGTCGACCATCGGAACCATTTACAAGCAGAAAGATCGCATCACAGAGCATGTTAAATAGTATTTAGGGATGTATAGTACAGTATGAACGTCATAAGTCACTGGAGCATACATTAACAACTTCCGTTTTTTTTTCACCTTCCGTTCGGCCCTCCGGAAGCTAACTGAGTGTCTGTATGTGTGTATGTATATATATATATATATATATATATATATATAGATATAGATATATATACATATATATATATATAGATGTAGATATACAGTGATTCGGCGCTAGTGCATGAGTATGTGATTTCAGACACAGGAAGTCTTTACATTTAATGCATTTAGTGAATTTATCTCTGATTTTCAGTTTTTAACCACACAATTTGATGATCTTGAACATCCCAAATGAAGGTCATACCCTACGAGATGTCATGAGTTTGTGTACATTTACATGTAAGGAGACTGACTCATGTGAACTTCGACCGATAAGCTTCAAGTCATATAATTTGAGTCAGTGTTTGTTTACAAGAATTACTCTTATCTCATTTAAAAACTTAGTGAATGTAGTTGCAGTGGCTGTTTCATACTAACGGAATTAATTTTAAAATGCAAGCCAACACAAATCCATCGATTAAGACAAGCAAGGCAAGTCATTCAATTTCGAGCGAAGAACTGCCACTGCATGATATTCTCTACATTTTCTTCCTCCAGCCCTTGATTTGTTTATGTGTTACACTACAAAATGATATATATTTTAATTGGCAGGAACAAGTCCAAACAACGCCCAGCTCTTCCTCGGAGTGATTTGTTTAACTCCCTTATTTCATGCGCACATTTATTCAATATATCCGACACGCTTATCGCCGGAATCATTTCTTACAACTTAAAATGTCTTTTAACAGTTTTAGTTAGCCATTTTATCAAATGTGAAGTTTCTCATTGCCCAAAAGTTTATACTTTGAAATGGTTTTAACAAGAAAGGTTTGCTCGCCCCATCAGCAGGATTTTTCAGCTTGAAATGCAACTTTTCCCACAGTAAAGGAAATGTGGCTTCTTTCTAGTAGTTCATTTAGTTTTGGCTTTGTTTGAATAAGCTCCAGAATTAAGAATGCACAGATGCTTCATTCTTAACCCGGATTCCTCTGATGTGGTGCACTGCTTGAGCTTTTTTTTTTTTTAGATAAATTCATCTGTGAATTAGCTGCAGTATGTTAGTAAGACACAAAAGATGAAATATCAAAAAAAAACAAACAAACAAAAAAAAAAAACCAAGCTTGCGTTTCTTACACACTCAAAAAAAAAAAAAAGCGTGACAGGATTATTTTTCTTTTAAGAGAAACAGTTGGAATAATTTCCTAGAAGTAAATCATTTTTACTTTCTTTTTATATGTACAGTGGGGCCAATAAGTATTGGGCAATGTAAAAATGTGTAAGTTCAGCCATTTAAAAAGATAAGAGAGGTTTGTAATTTTCATCATAGGTACACATCAATCTTGAGAGACAGAATGTAAAAAAAAAATCCAGGAAATCACATTGTATGATTTTTAAACAATTTATTTGTGAAAATGGGAGGCCAATAAGTATCAGGCAGCTAGAAAACTAACATTATTTCGGCCCCCAGTCGTTAACAGTATGAATGACACCTGTTTGAACTGATTAGATGCATAAGAGACACCTTCAAACCCGCACACGCCTTCAAACTGTCAGACTGCAGTCTTCACCATGACCAAGACCAGAGAGCTTCCCAAAGACACCAGAGATTAAATTGTACAACTGCACAAAGCTGGGATGAGTCAAACTGCAATTGGTAAACAACTTTGTGAGAAAAGATCAACAGTTGGAAACAGTATTAGAAAATGGAAGCAGTATAACATCACTGACAACCTCCCTCGGAGTGGAGCTCCATGCAAGATCTCACCTCGTGGGGTTCAAAGGATCCTGAGAACAGTGAGTAATCAGCCCAGAACTACACGGCAGGAACTGGTCAATGATTTGAAGACGGCAGGAACCACCGTCACAAAGATGACAATAACTAACACACTACGTCATCATGAGATGAAATCCTGCATTGCCCTAAAGGTTCCCCTACTAAACAAAAAAAAACATGTGAAGGCCCGTCTGAAATATGCGAAAGACCATCTGGATGATCCAGAGGAGGATTGGGAGAATATGATGTGCTCAGATGACACCAAAATTGAACTTTTTGGTTTAAACAGCACTCGCCGTCTTTGGAGGAAGAAGAATGCTGAGTTCCATCCCAAGAACACCATACCTACTGTGAAGCATGGGGGTGGATGCATCATGCTTTGGGGATGCTTTTCTGCAAAAGGGACAGGAAGACTGCACCGTATCAATGGCAACATGAATGGGGCCATGTATTGTGACATTTTGGGTAAAAACCTCCTTCCCTCGGTCAGAGCATTAAAGATGAAACATGGCTCGGTCTTCCAGTATGATAACGATCCAAAGCACAACACAGCCAAGAAAACCAAGGAGTGGCTCCGGAAAAAGCATATCAAGGTTCTTGAGTGGCCTAGCCAGTCTCCAGACCTCAACCCAATCGAAAACCTGTGGAGAGAGTTAAAACTTCGAGTTGCCAAGCGACAGCCTTCAAACATCACAGCTCTAGAGAAGATCTGTGCAGAGGAGTGGGCCAAAATACCCACTAAAGTGTGTGTGGACCTGGTGAAGAGCTACAGGAACCGTTTGACCTCTGTCATTGCCAACCAAGGCTACATTACAAAGTATTAAAAGTAACTTTCGCTGGCTGCCCAATACTTATTGGCCTCCCATTTTCACAAATAAATTGTTTAAAAATCATTCAATGTGATTACCTGGAGGGCAGAGTACACCCTGGACAGCTTGCCAGGCCATCACAGGGCAGAAACACGCTGATGGCTATGCAGCTACTCTTTACAAAAGTCAGCAATGGTTCTTTTACACCTCACAGTGCGAGACGTGGCCGGCCTTGACAACCCAGTTAACTGCATTGGGGGGGGGGACGACAACAGTGACGACTCGTTGAGAGTGGGGCTTGAACCCCCAACCTTAAGATCAGTGATCCAGCACCTTTTACCACCCAGCCACCACTGCCCCAGTAAAGTTTTTACAGAAGTAGTATATAGTGCAAGAGAGGTGAGATTTCCTTTGTCAGGGTTCGCCACAGTGAATGATTCGCACATTTGATTTGGCGGAGGTTTTTACATCGGATGCCCTTCCTGACACAACCCTTTAGCAAGGGGCAGAAACACGCCGACGGCTTTGCAGCTCCTCTTTACAAAAGTCAGCAATGGTTCTTTTACATGAACCTCTCACCATCGACAGTGAGAGACATGGCCGGCCTTTGATAACCCAGTTAGCTGCACTGGGGGGGACAGTGACGACCTTGTGGAGAGTGGGACTCGAACCTCCAACCTTAGAATCAGCGATCCAGTGCCCTATACCAGCAGACCACCCCTGCCTCTCCATAGTGTATATAGTGCATGAGTACTAATAAAAGCACCAAGGTCAAAGTTCGCCACGGCCCTTTATCTAAGACCCTTTCAACTTCTGCTCCATCTCCTGCCTTTCACAAATTAAGATAACTTATGTGTTTTTGTTTTTTTTTTTTCCATGGACCAATAAAGCACCATCTGATGGAGCAAGCAACAAGGTGAAGGTTACACAAGGACACCACCACCTCTTATCACCGTGCTATCTACAAGATTGGATCCAGCAGCTTATTTATTTTTCCAGTAATGAATTTACCAAGGAGCCTGGCGCCACTTTAATCATGGTGCCTTCGTGAGAAGTAGTGATCCTAGGAGGCTGTGCAGTCCATTCGGCATGCAGTGCTGCTGCGAACCACCTCATTAAACAAATTCACTCCAAGTCTGTGTATTATAGGCAGAGCATAGCGCCAGCATTTTCATATCAGCCACCCTGAGGCAAGACATCACATGTAATGACTTGAATTCAAATCTTTGCAGGATGAGATTCATTAAGTTAATTCATTAACTGGTTTTAATGTTCCCTATTTAGTTTTTAAGTTTGATGTTGCCGATATCACACAAAATATGGAAATCGTTAAAATGACTGCGAGGTTTAAATCAATAAGAAACCAAACAGCTGAGTAACGACTCGTGGCAGAGAGGTGTGAATTTCTAGCAAGAGCGAGAAATAATAATTAAGTCGTATTAATAGTTTTCATCAGCGTCAATCCCCTTGTTTCATGTTGCTAACTTAGTTTCACTGACCAGATTACATTCTGTGTGTGTGTGTATGAGCGAGAGAGAGAGAGAGAGAGAGAGAGGTTTTATAGGCTATTTTTCACCCGCTATTACCAGCAGCTTCACAACGTCTCATAAAGCACTGAATCAACACGTTGATTGTGTCACCGAGAATAAAACTAAAACAGCAACTGATCCATTTTCATTGTTTCTCCCCAGAGTTTTCCCTTATAATCTTTAGTTTCTCATAAATTCACACAGTAACATAAACCTGCCATCCAGTGCGTCTGAGCTCAGTCAGAGTGTGTGAGGTACTGAGTCTCTGTCTCTATATACACAGCACAGATACTGCAGAGTAACAGTTCCTCCCATGTTAGGATAAGATGTTTTGAATTAATATTTTGCATCATATATATGTGTATGTGTATATATATATATATATATATATATATATAGAGAGAGAGAGAGAAGAAGATGCAGAGGAAAGGTTGAGATGGAGGCACATGATTTGCTGTGGCGACACCGAAAGGAAAAGAAGAATATATATATTATATATATATATATATATATATATACATACATACATACACATACACACACTTTCTGCAGTTAATTGGGACCAATCCCCCCCCCCCCCCCCAGATTCTGCCAAATTCCGTGAAGTAGGATCAACCCCCCCCCCCAACAGATGTATACGTACATGTATATGTGTATATCAATAAATACATATTCAACTCTATAAATGCTTATAATAACAATTAAATATTCAAAAATAATGCATAAGTTGTAAATAAAATATAAATACACACAGATACACCTCACATAAAAATGTAAGTAGTTTGATGGGAGGTTTTGGGTTGGGTTTTTTTTGTTTGTTTGTGGGGTTTTTTGTTTTTTTTTTTGCATAATTGGCCTTGTTTTTGTGGCATTTTCCTGAACTTTTCCCACCATTCTTCCATAATTTCCTTATTTTTTTAAATTTGATAAATATTAAAAAAAAAAAACTGTGATGCACTGACACCACATGAATTGCAGCGCAAAGTAGCGAGGGATCCCTATATATATATATATATATATATATATATATATATATATATGTCTGTCTTCCTTTCGGCATTTTCCCTTTTACTCGGGAGTCGCCACAGCGAATCATGTGATTCGCACATTTGATTTGGCAGAGGTTTTTACGTCGGATGCCCTTCCTGACACAACCCTTTTAGCAAGGGACAGAAACACGCTGACGACTTTGCAGCTCCTCTTTACGAAAGTCAGCAATGGTTCTTTTACATGAACCTCTCACCATAGACAGTGAGAGACATGGCCCGCCTTTGATAACCCAGTTAGCTGCACTGGGGGGGACAGTGACAACCTTGTGGAGAGTGGGACTCGAACCCCCAACCGTTGGATCAGCGATCCAGCGCCCTATACCACTAGACCACCACTGCCCCATATATATATATATATGTGTGTGTGTGTGTATATGTGTATATATATGTATATATGTGTGTATATATATATATATATATATATATATATATATGTATATGTATATGAAATGCACAAAAGTTACAATAGAAGGTTGTGTGACTTTTTTTTTTTTTTTTTTTTTTTGGAATTTTTGTGACTGATTTGCGAGTGATCTGTGGTTGGTTTGTAGCTGTTTGGTGCAAAAAAAAAATTAATCTGTTGTAAATCAGTTGTGTTTTTGTTCATTTTTTGTTCTCAAACCTTTCTTTTTTTTATCTACGTGTTATTGGCGAAAACAAAATTCGAATAAAACATGAATAATAATGAAATGCAGAGAATATTGCAAATGCCAGCAAGTCTCAAAGTTTCCGTGGGGAGGTCTCCTGTAGCATGACCCCCCCACCCACCACCACCACCACCACCAGCCTAGCCCAGCTTTGCTACATTCAATTCATGATAATTCATTCATTTTCTGAACCATTTAATGCTAACTAGGGTCACGGGGAGGCTGGCACCCACCCTAGCTGACTCTAGGCGAGGGCAGAGTACACCCTGGACGGCTCACCAGGCCATCACAGGGGCTTTGCAATGTATTAAGAAGTAATATCAGGCAAATTAAATGAAAGGGGCGGCTCTGTTTTAGGGTTGAAGGGCTCAGTCACGTTTACTTGGTATTGATTTTGCAGTCGGATAGCACAGTGGTGTATTGGTTAGCACGTCCACCTCACAGCAAGATGGTCCTGGGTTCGAGTCCCAGCTTGGGTGTTTGTGTGTAGAGTTTGCATGTTGTCCCCGTGCTTGCGTGTGGCGATGCCAGTCATGGCACACCACTAGGTGTGAGTGTGAATGGTTGTGTGAGTGTTTGTCCTGCGATGGAATTGTAAGCTTTTCAGGGTGTACACTACCCTTGCCCAGAGTTGGCTGAGTTGAGCGCCAGCATTCCTGCGACCCTAATTAGGATTAAGTGGTTCAGAACATGAACGGATGACTTGCACCTCACGGTAAGTGCGAAAAATGGACTCGAAGCATTCAAACACAGCCGAGTCATCGGCGTTTCCTTTCATTTTAATCTTTGTCTCTGAATCTCATCCCCTGTGTATCTCAGCACGAAATACTTTATTTATTTTTTTGATGTTGACGTCTATACAGTAGATATGTATTTTTGCAACGCTCTTTAATGTGCACTGATAAAGTGAATGCCCCCCCTGTCGCTTAACCTCTGTGCTAACATTAGCCCGCCTGCTTTATGTCAAAGTGACATTTCACTCCGTAGGGTTTATATATCCTCCTTGTTCGTCTCTAAGTAGACGAGCTATTTCAATCTGGACTGGACCAGGATCTTCCTGGGAATTTAGAGAGGAATGTCACTTTTGCTTGCAAACCACACCCACCCTCCCCCGTCCTGCCTGGGTGCACATGGGTGCCAGCTTGCTACTAACCCCCTGGCTATCTGATACGCAGGTGACTCACCAGCTTCTGTGGGATTTGATGTCGCCTTTAGATCGGGCCCACTGAAGATGGAAACCCTGGAGTCGGAGCTGACATGCCCGATCTGCCTGGAGCTGTTTGAGGACCCGCTGCTACTTCCCTGCGCCCATAGCCTGTGCTTCAGCTGTGCCCATCGTATCCTGGTCTCCCATTGTTCCGGCGCAAAGCCGCTCGAGTCTGTATCGGCTTTCCAGTGCCCAACGTGCCGCCACGTCATCACGTTAAGCCCACGCGGTCTCGACGGCCTGAGGCGCAATGTGACACTGCAAAACATCATTGACCGTTTCCAGAAGGCCTCATTCAGCGGGCCTGGCTCACCCAGCGAGAGCCGTCTTCTCCCCCCAGCCCGGCCCCGCAGTGCAACACCCACCAGCAGCAGCGCTAACAGCAGCGCGATGTCGGCCGAGCTGCGCGTGCCCTGCCAGTTCTGTGAACAGGAGCCTCCTCGAGATGCTGTTAAAACATGTGCGACGTGCCAGGCGTCATACTGCGAGCGCTGCCTGCGTGCCACGCATCCCAACAAGAAACCATTCACCAGCCACCGGTTGCTGGAGCCAGCCGGCGACGGGCACCTGCGCGGCCTGGCCTGCCTCGAACACGACAGTGAGACAGTGAGTCTGTACTGTGCGACAGACGAGCAGCTTATCTGTACCCTGTGCAAGCTGGTTGGCAGACACCGTGAGCACCATGTGACCTCTCTCAGTGAGCGTTTCGACAAACTCAAGGTAAGTTGATGGTTTTTTTTTTTTTTTTTTTCAGTTTCTTTACCATAAAGTCTGTCAAGCCTTGGTTTGCTACAACGATCTCCTCGTCGGTCATAGATATGTGTATAGATATCACCATGATATACTTCGAAATGACCAAAATGGCAATTACTGGGCAAATCAGCTAATATCAGCTGTAGCGCTAAAGCTAAGTGTCGAGCAGGTTATAGAGGAATTAAATACCCCGCCGCGGCAAGATGTACAGTTTAATTATAGTCTGTTTGAAAGGTTGTATCTGTAAGAGGATGGTGTAATAGATCTTGAGAACTGGGTTTACAGTCGAGAATCTCATTTAGATGATGACATTCTAGTGCTTCAGTAACTTTGCAAGTAATTACACTGAACTACTTGATTTTCACCATCATACCCACATTAATCACTTCTACACTAAACCTGAATGATGCTCAGGGGCTTTTTTTTAATTTATTTATTTATTTATTTATTTCCTGGTATTAGACGGTTCATTGGTTCTGTTTGAGCTGAGTCCGGCTGATCTCGAGCGTTGTGCTTTTCCTAAAGGTGGAATTTCCTGCTGGACTGCGCAGGGCTGTTTGTGATGAAGCTGTACGTATTCAGTTATAAGATGCAGAACTCACTCGTTGTGGCTGAACGTGCTTCACATCAGCTCCATGTTTTATTTATTTATTTTAAGGTTTTTATCCCCTTCAGTCGTATTGCTTCATCCTGCACAATCTAGGCATCCGCCCTGTTTTTATATCATGTTTGTGAGTGTGTTTACTGTGCTCGGAATGAAGTGTGGGAGAGATAGCAGCTCTACCCGGCTGCTCTTTTGAGCTGGAGTTGTTATCATAGTAGATGAGTCTGCACTCTGAAAAATTCCAGGCTTTGATCAGTGCTCTACCATTACAAAGAATGATAGTGCTGAATCAGGACCAAAACACTGAGGCCCAGTCCAGCACACACACACACACACACACACACACACACACACACACACACACACACTGAGAGAGGGAAAGACAGACGGAAACAGTGTGTGAGAGAAATAGGGAAACATACAACAACTCCAAGTCAAATATGCTGTTAATTATATCAATATTAGGCGGCGCGGTGGTGTTGCAGTTGGCTCATCCGCCTCACAGCAAGAAGGTCCCAGGTTCGATTCCCACTTCCGGCGTTTCTAATATGCACAGTAGGCTAATTGGCTGGTCCAAAGCTCTGAGTGTGAATGGTTGAGAGAGAGAGAGAGAGAGTGTGTGTGTGTGTGTGTGTGTGTGTGTGTGTGTGTGTGTGTGCTGGCCCTGTGATGACTTGGTGAGCTTTTCAGGGTGTAAACCGCCTTCAACCCAGAGTTGGCCTTCCCATGACACTTAAGCACTTTTGAAAATGAATGAATGAATGAATATCAGTATTAATATGAATGGTGATAATTAACTCATTGACGATTTCTTTATTCTTTGGGTTTTTTATTTATTTATTTATTTTATTTTTTTAAGAATTACGACAGGACTTGGTCTCCCCAGAATTACTTTGGATGATTTTATAATTGTTTTGGTCTGAAATACCAAGTGTTAGAATTACGTGTTAGATTTTTGAAGATATTGTGATGGTTTAAGTGTATTTTTCGAATAACATTTTGGGGCTCGCTGAAAAGTGCGTAAATATTTCTGCACATCGCCATCTTGATGGTTGAAACAAAAGCAAAAGCCAAAAAAAGCATATCCAGAAACCATAAGCAAATCCAAGGAAGCAACATATTTGGCTTAGCATTTCCATGAGTGCTGAAACTCATTCATTCATTTTCTGAATCGTTTAATCCTAATTAGGGTCACGGGGAGGCTGGTGCCCATCTCAGCCAACTCTGGGTGAGGTCAGGATATACCCTGAACAGCTCGCCAGGCCATCGCAGGGCAGAAACACGCTGACGGCTATGCAGCCTACTCGACGAAAGTCAGCAATGGTTCTTTTACATGAATCTCACACCATAGACAGTGAGAGACATGGCCGGCCTTTGATAACCCACTTAGCTGCACTGTCGGGGACAGTGACAACCTGTTGAGGATGGGGCTTGAACCCCCAACCTTGGGATCAGTGATCCAGCACCTTTACCACCAAGACACCCCTTCCCCGAAACTCATGCTGAAACTCATGGTACAATACAATGATTGGCCAAATGTTTGGAAAAGTTGCTGTGATTGGTTAAAATTCCAAAGTCGCCAAGAGTCCAGGCGGAATTGCTTGGATTCATGTGAACTGATGCAATCATGACATCGCGAATTCCCGGTGGGAACGTTCATTGTGTTTATACTGAACGGTTATGTGTTCTGAACTGTTACAAATATTATTTATTAATTATTTCTTTAAAAAAAAAAAAAGCTTAAGCCATGGTAAACATCGGTCTGGTGAGGTATCGGGACGCAGCCAGAAAGTTTTTTTCCTCACTCCTTTACGTAGCGCACCACACGTGCTTTCTTTTAAAGTGTTTATTTATGTACTGACATCGATTTTGTTTTTGTTTTTTTTTCCTCAAGGATTTTTTCCCAGTGTTTCTGAGGTCATAATTCTTCTTCTTTAAACCACGCCCACTTCAGGATTAATAACACATACAGATATGAATATTTGGGCAGTAAAGAAGGAATACAGAGAGTGGTATTGTGATACAAACCCAGGTGTGCACACCACTGGGAATTACCATGAACCCAGAAATGCTATCAGAGAAACAGAACTAGTCTGGTTAAGTCAATATGGTCTTTGTTTGTCACCGGAGCTCCAGTTAAAGAGAGCCTGCTGTTGTTTTAGAGCGAAATATCATTTATAGTGTTGGAGTCCTAATGGTTTATAGGGCTTGACTCTGAAAGGCTCGTAAAATATTACTTGTCCATTAGGTGGCAATCACCGTGGGGGTTTGTATATCAAGCAGAGTGCAGCTGAAAGTTCCTGATGTACACACGCTCCTCGACTTACGTTTTAGTTACATTCCGAATGGCCGAACGTAAAGTGAAAAAACGTTGTTACTGTACGTTACAGTGACGTATGACGTTCATACTGTACTGTCTGTCTTCCTTTCGGCTTTTTCCCTTTCTCGGGAGTCGCCACAGCGAATCATCTGACTCGCATGTTTGATTTGACAGAGGTTTTTACGTCGGATGCCCTTCCTGTCACAACCCTTTTAGCAAGGGACAGAAACACGCTGACGGCTTTGCAGCTACTCTTTACGAAAGTCAGCAATGGTTCTTTTACATGCCTCTCACCATAGACAGTGACAGACATGGCCCGCCTTTGATAACCCAGTTAGCTGCACTGGGGAGGACAGTGACAACCTTGTGGAGAGTGGGACTTGAACCCCCAACCTTTGGATCAGCGATCCAACGCCCTATATCACTAGACCACCACTGCCCCGACATTCATACTGTACTATACATCCATAAATACTGTTAATGTATCTCATAAAAAAAATCCCTAAATCAATTATTACAAACATAACATTGTAAAATAATATCAACATTAATTTCAAATAAATTAAATTCAAGCAAAATAATTTCAAATAAATAAATCTTAATCAAATTCACTTATTCCCACTGATTCTGATTACCACTATCACTAGTAGGCTTACGCTTCGGACCAACCATATTTGCTTAGGGTTACAAATACGCAAAACAGTGTAAACACAAAGATCACAGAGATGACGTCTTAACACAAGGGTTAACACACGGTGAACTGGGAACAAGAAGGGCACGTTCAGTCTGTTGTTTGTAAACAATGAACAATGTAAACAATGAACGCAGCGTCATGCGTAAGTAGCGTACTACGTCTACATACTACATGAGAACGTCTCGTACTACAGAGAGTGCGTTAAACTCAAAATTTGACTTACAAAAAAAATTTTTTTTCATAATTTTTTTTAGTCAGTTCAAACGTAAATTCGAAAAAACGTAAGGCGAATAAACGTAAAGCGAGGACCGTCTGTATTACCGACTGCAGCCCCTCACAGGCTGGCCATGTGAATTCAGCTTGAGCTGAAGGTAATAATCCAGATCTCCCAAGGACCTTGTTGTTAAGTGTGTGTGTGTGTGTGTGTGTGTGTGTGTGTACCAGTGTTGGTAGAAGGCACATGAGATCTTCCTGTGATCACCTATTCATTCTGGAGTCTTTGTTCGCACGCCCTCATATAAAGGAAATTGTGATCATTGATGTTTTCCCCCTCTGGTCCTCAAGTACATGAGTACAGTCATGCTGGGAAGCCCTTAATTGTCTGAAATGAGCTGCATTGTGTACCGCATGGAGGAAAACCGATACCTGAGAAAGTTTTAGCTCTTTTGTCCACAGATTGTCTCACATGGAAAAAAGAAACTGGCGTGACTCACCGGGACAGGATTTAATTTCGGAATTTTTTTTCCCAGTAGCCTAAAAGAAGACGTCGTGTAACCGACACTGGTCTGAGGATCAAGTTATTTTCAGTATTTCAACCAAAGTGTCCGCTCCAGTGCAGCTAACTGGGTTATCAAAGGCCGGCCATGTCGCACACTGTCTACGGTGAGAGGTGTAAAAGAACCATTACTGACTTTCGGCAAGAGTAGCTGCATAGCCGTCAGCATGTTTCCATCCTGCGATGGCCTGGTGAACTGTCCAGCGTGTACGCTACCCTTGCCCAGAGTCAGCTGAGTTGGGCGCCAGTTTGCCCGCAACCCTAATTAGGATGATGCACATCAGAAAATGAATTCATGAACTGAAGTGTTTTTTAGTTCATTTCCCACTTTGCTGTATTCGTCAAAGGCAGCACTGAAAGCAGCTCATTTTAAATGCACTTTTGTGTGTTGGCCTCTCATGCAGTGTACCGGGTGCTGACGCAGTGTCTCTCCCCATTGCATTGCAACAACTAATCTGAATGTTTTCCCCACTGCAACTTTGAACTTGCTTGACTTTGAACTCCTAAACCACAACCTATGTAGAGAGCGTTGGGGGGCTAGAAATAAGTGCAGCAAACTTTTAATCTTCTTGTGTGCTGAGTGTTAAGCTGAAGTTCTAGCTTCCAGTACTGTTGCAGAAGGGCTGTATCCTTGGAAAGAACTGCGACTGCTGGAGTCTTGATCCCCAGCTATTTGCTCACACATTGCATTTTACACAGCCTGCTAGTGACTGAAGAAAGTATAGCTTGTATAATGGTAATAAACCGATACAGTGGTACCTCACTTTACGAAAGTTTCACCAAACGAAGAATGCAGGTTACGAAACGCATTTTCCTAAAATTTTTGTCTCTGGATACGAAACAAGTTCACGTTACGAAAGCACCATCCTAAAAATTCAAACGCGCCATTCAAACATTGCGCGAGTTTGCTTTCCCATTGGTTGTCTCCCAACAACCCTCCCCACCGGCCTCCCATTGGCTAGGAGGGAGCTGAATCTCCATAATACAGTACTGTACCCATAAGGCTTTTCGTCTGCCTTCGACCCATTGTTCAACACATGCGTGAAGGACAGTTGTACTGTTGGTTCGTGCGTTTCGGAGTTTTTTTTGAGTGTGCTTATTGCAGCACTATTTTTCGTTATTAATCATGAGCCCAAAGAACGTGATTCCCGGTGAGAGTGAAAAGAAGAAGCGGGCTCCGTTATCAATAAAAGTAAAACAGGAGATGATAAAAAAAAAATATGAAAGTGGGATTGGTTTGAGTGAAATCGCAAAGGAGTATGGCCGAAACCCCTCTACAATCGGGACGATATTGTAGCAGAAGGAGGCCTTAAAAGCGGAGATACAGTGACGGAGGCGATTATTTCAGAAAAAGCAACCGCCATATTTAAGGACCACATGAAGGAGGGTGGGGGTGAAGGTCCTTCAGACCAGAAACCCCCGGACTTTAAAGCGTCGCATGGGTGGTTTGAGAGATTCAAAAAAGGTAAATAATTTTCTTTTACGTTTAACACATACTTCTTCTTCTTCTTTTCCTTTCGGCTGTTCCCTTCAGGGGTCGCCACAGCAAATGATCTGCCTCCATCTCTCCCTATCCTCTGCATCTTCTACTCTTACTCCAACGACCTTCATGTCCGCCTTCACCGCATCCATAAATCTTCTCTTTGGTCTTCCTCTGGGCCTTTTGCCTGGTAGTTCCAACCTCAGCATCCTACTACCAATATACTCACTATCCCTCCTCTGTACATGTCCAAACCATCTCAATCTAGCCTCTCTGACTTTGTCTCCAAAACATCTAACATGTGCTGTCCCTCTGATGTACTCATTTCTGATCCTATCCATCCTCGTTACTCCCAAAGAGAACCTCAACATTTTCATCTCTGCAAAAAAAAATTTTAAAAAATGCAAATGATCAATACGTTTAACACATAGTTCATACAAAATTGGTGTACTTTTATCGCAAAAGGGTTTAGAGGGGTGGTATTGGAAGTTTTGGGACGAATCACTCGTTTTACATGTAAAATGCGGTTCAACTTATGAAAAATGCAGGTTACGAAAAAGGCGCTGGAACGGATTAATTTCGTAAAGTGGGGTACCACTGTATCTTTTACTTCTGCAAGGAATAATATCAAGATTTAGGCACAGCCTGAAAGCAAAGGTCTGGAAAAATGAACTTCTTCCGATACAAGGTTTAGGTGGGAATTTGTCTTGACACCAATTCCAGCTCCCGTTGGAGCAATATGCAGCAGAGTGCAAAGCGCCCGGGATAGAAATCAACACCTCCAAGTCCGAGACAATGGTTCTCAGCCATAAAAGGGTGGAATGCATCGTCTGGAATGATTGAGAGATCTGTGCAGCCGCTCCTGTAAAGCGAAGCTTGTACCAGTCCATCGTGACGAAGGCT
Organism: Plotosus lineatus; assembly: GCA_024760905.1. Classification (NCBI taxonomy): domain Eukaryota; kingdom Metazoa; phylum Chordata; class Actinopteri; order Siluriformes; family Plotosidae; genus Plotosus; species Plotosus lineatus. The sequence goes on along the minus strand of CM045733.1, from coordinate 65,557,948 downwards.
GAGCTGAGGAGCTCGGAGTAGAACTGATGAGAGGAGCCAGTTGAGGTGGCTCGGGCATCTGGTTAGAACGCCTCCCGAACACCTCCCTGGTGTGGTGTTTTTGGCGTGTCCATCTCTTCCAGGATCCAAACCCAGAACACGCTGGAGGGATTATTTCTCTTGGGCTGGTCTGGTAATTCCAAGGTGTCCCTCCCAGAAGACCTGGAGGAAGTGACTGGGGAGCCCGACGTCTGGACCTCATTGCTTAGGCTGCTGCCCCACATGACCTGACCCCGGATTAAGTAGATGATGATGATGAGAGTGATGTGGTGATGATGCCATCGATGACCTAATGTCCCCAAAGTTTTAATATTGAGTGATTGAGTGAAAGTGTCATGCCTTGAGATATGATTTTCTTAATGGAAACCCAGGACTCTACTGGATAGATTCACTCCATAAGCACGCTCCTCAGTGTGATTGGGTTAAAAGCATTTCTATTCAAATGCGTAATGCATTTCACGGCGGTTGTAGTTTATTTTGACAGCTAAAAAAAAAAAAACAAGATGCGTACTGTATATAGCACAGAGAATTTAGTTTTTTTTTTTCTGACTTAATTTATATTTTATTGAATGCCTTGAAACAAGTCAGAGTTTAGAGGGGAAGATAGAGTAGAAGTTACCATCACTCAGACATTCATTCCCAGTACCACACGGTTCCTATGTGAACACGTCTGCTGGAAGGACGGACAGACGGACACTATAGATTCTTCTTGATGGTCCAAAACCAACACAATGGTCAGACACTTTGTCCTTATTAATTATGTTTGCACCATGTGGGAACTCTTCTATAACACAACTAAACATGAAATTATTTCGAAAATAATCGGTGACAGTGTGGTGTGATGTAATGTCGGCATCCAGGATGTACAAAACCGCGTGCCTCATTTTGTTCTCATATAGTGGTGCTGGAAAGTCTGTGAATCCTTGAGAATTGCCTTGTTTCTGCATGAACAGGATGACACACAAGGGCAGTGGTGGCCTGCTGGTAAAGCCCCACTATCAATGGGTTGTCACTGCCCCCCAAATCCTAACCCAGCTAACTGGGTTAACAAAGGCCGGCCATGTCTCTCACTGTCTATGGCGTGAGGTTCATGTAAAAGAACTATTGCTGACTTTCGTCTAGATGAGCTGCGTAGCCGTAAGTGTCTTTCCGCCGTACGATGGCCTGGTGAACTGTCCAGGATGTACTCTGCCCTTGCACAGTGTCGGCTGAGTTGGGTGCCAGCCTTCTTATGACCCTAATTAGGATTAATTGGTTCAGAAAATGAATGAACGAAGGTTGCTGTTGGACTAAAATTTGGTTCATGTTTCATGCCTTGTATATCCATGTCAGTCAGAGCCATACAATTGGGGCGAGGAGAGAAACAAAACACCAGAAACTGCAGCAAAACCAGGGAAACGCTGTTAGTATAGTTTTTATTTTTCTGATGTAAATAAGCACACAGTAAATACAGTAGTTATGGTCTGGAAAACGATTGGATTTATTTGCATTCACCTTATGATTGGGCGATTAACTGACTATTGTGACAGGTCTAAGCGCCACAGGCTCTCAGGAATTTACAATTACAGTACAATTTCATGTTGTAAGTCAAGTTATTAATAGTTTAATGCATGGAATATTAATGGAGTATGTCCTGCTACCTCTCACATTATAAAAAAATATAAGCAGACGTTCCCACACCAGCTTTATTTCACTGTCTTCTTGTCATCTTACTGGGAAAGCGGAAATCCCTGCATCTCAGAGACCGTCCAAAAGTTACAGATTTATGACTACACTGAAATGTGAAACCTCTGTAAAAGAAAAAAAAAGTTAAAGAAATAACTCAGAATATTCCACCATGTCAACATTTACACACATTTTTAACTTCCACCCATCGGAATAGGTTCTATCTGTCCGTATGTCCATCACACTTTCCAATCGTTTTTATTCATTTACTTATCATAAGCTGACACTGGGGCTTTCAAACATGGTATGTTGGGTCACTCTTATGAGTGCTATGATGAGTTTGTATATGAATAACCTTGACCAACTTTTCAAGGTAACAGAGCGAAAACGGATTATAGTGGTACCTCACCTTACGATAGTCCCAGCAAACGAAAAATCCAGGTTACGAAAAACATTTTCCAAAATTTTTCGTCTCTGTATACGAAACAAGTTCTCCTTACGAAACGCGCCATTCAAACAATGCACGAGCTGCTCTCCCATTGACTATCTCCCAACATCCCGCCCCGCTGGCCTCCCATTAGCTAGGAGGGTTGACACAGCTCCCTCCCATTGGATATTATGGATCTGCATCTTCCTTAATGCTTTTCGTATAAAGGACAGAGTTACTATTGTTTCATGAGTTTTTTGAGTGTGCTCATTGCTTTATTTTTTGACTCAGGCTTTTAACCTTCCATAAACATTTGTAAGATTATAACTCTGCTAAGAAGACCTGGTCAACACACACGTGCACACACACACACACACACACACACACACACACACACGCATGTGTGTGATTTCCACTGCGAGTGAAAAGAAGACGCAGGCTCATGGCATGTGGTTGAGTGATATCGCAAAGGAATATGGCCAAACCCGTCTACCATCGGTACGATATTGAAGCAGAAGGAGGTCTTAAAAGGTATACTTTTATAATTTTTAAAGGGTTTAGAAGGTAGTATTGGGGGCCTTGGAACGAATCACACGTTTTACATGTAAAATGCGGTTCAGTTTACGAAAAATCCAGGTTAAGAAAAAGGCTCTAGAACGGATTAATTTCGTAAGGTGAGGTACCTCTGTATGTATATTCTTTCCGGACATTGACTTGCTGCAAGCTGAAGCTGGGGCTTTCAAACCTGCTGTGTTTGTTCTATATTGGAATATTATCATATGGACCTTTCTGAGAGAGAGAAAGAGAGTGAGGATGCAGGAGGGGTTTAAGCTTTTTACTTCGACACGCAGGTGTTTCCAAGCATGAAAAAGTCAAAACCAGGACAATTACACATAAAACAGGCCGGAATGGCAAACGCAATATAAACATACTGAATGGAATAAACTGGATTAGCACTTAAAGGCCTGCATGCAGAGTCTGTTTAGCAAGAGGCAGGTGTGGGTGATTACGCGGACAGGGGGCTTGCGAGGGATCCTGAGGACTGGAAATTTGAGCCAGCTGTGAGGTGCACTTCTGGAACTACATACTAGAATTCCCACCCAGCGCTGCTTCTCAGACATGGCAGAACATTTTAATATAAACCTAAGAGTTGTCAGAAAATTAACTGAAACCTGCTGACCAATCATAACCAAGCAGTCAGCAGTATGGCTTAAAGTCCTCACCCGATCATACTTTACTAAGAGGAAAAGATGACTATTACATTCAGGTTTTTACTCTTATTGACGCTCCACGTGCATCCACCAAACTCTGATTCTGCCACTTTACATTATTTGCCATGACTTACATACGGAAGGACACTAATGCGTTTAAAGCGTATGAGCCATGTTCTAATGCATACCTACAGATTAGGTTTTGTGTGTGTATGTGTGTGTGTGTGTGTGTGTGAGTTTCAGTGTAAAATGTGCAATACGAAAAAAAGGTTATTAACGGCTTAATTTCTATTTTGACAGTTGCAAGTCACAGCAGTCTTGAAGCTTACTGTTGATTCAAGTTCCAGCTCATTTGCCCGGGCCTCTTATGTTAAGCTCTTTATGACCTGCTGATGATAAGAACCGAGCTTAGCAAACACTGTTCCTCTTACTTTCTCTAAATTCTCGCTGTCAACGAGATGCTCAGGTCATTCTCTGAATGCTGCTATTATCGGCTTGTTCAGAGTCCGCAAGTGCCAGGCAGTAGAGCTGGAGAGTGTAATGGGTTCTCCTCTCACAGACTCCCAGGACTGATTTGACTTTTTTTTTTTTTTTTTTTTTTCCCCCCCCTTGCAACTGACCCAGTTCTTTCCATTATACAGTAAAAGGTGTTGCGGAGAGATATGAGCCGAGCAGCGTCCTAATATATTAGAGTATACTGTAACATATTTAGTGAGTAATGCTAAAATTGATTGCAGTGAATAATAGAAAATAGAAATAGAATCGAAAAGCAACTGATGCAAACGGCGATTCTTGTCTGTCGCTTTTTGTCGTTTAATTTTCGCGGCATCGCATTTGGTCGCCTGGTTCGTGAACTCATTGGAAAAGTCCTTTGTATTTTACTTGCACTTTGTTTGCGTTAATTATGTGCAAATAAATATAATGCGCACTAATGTCCCAATGTTATTATGATGGGATGTTTATCTTTTTTCACCAAACATCTTCACAAAAGAAAGCACAAATTACAGGGATCCTTCGCTACTTCGCGTTTCCATTCATGCGGATTCAGTGCATCGCTTTTTTTTTTTAAATATTCATCGAATGAAAAAAATAAGGAAATTAAGGAAGAATAGTGGGAAAAGTTAAGGAAAATGCCACAAAACAAGACCAATTATGCAAAAAAAATCCCACAAAACAAACAAACGAATAAAAAAATCAACCCAAAACCCCCCAACAAAACTAGTTACATTTTTATGTGAGGTGCGCATTTGAGTGTGAGTGTGTGCACGCGCATCTGTATGTGTGTGTATATTTATATTTTATTTACATCTTATGCATTATTTTTGAATGTTTAATTGTTATCATAAGCATATTCGGTAGTCGCGGGGGAATCTCCGTCCCAATTAACAGCGGAAAGTGAGGGATCTCTGTACTCGCAAATCAGTCACAAAAATTGTCATGCAACCTTCACTCCGCAAATATATTCCCTTGCATGTCGAGTCACAAAACATCTTGATGCAAATTTCAAATTTTTGAAAAGGAAAAAAAAGGCAAAAAGAAAAAAAAAAAAAAAAAAACCTAATTTTCTCTGGGTACTCCGGTTTCCTCCCACAGTCCAAAAACATGCACAGTAGGTTAAATCGCTGTTCCCAATCGCCTGTAGATGTGAGTGAGTATGAACGGTTGTGTGAGTATTGACCCTGCTATGGTCAATTGCATCAGTTGCTTTTCTATCACACCTATCTAGTGTTTCTGTCTATTGTGATCACACCTTAAATAACACAGACTTGTGTACGGTCTACATCATAGATCGAGAAAGTGTGTATTGTAAGGTCGATGACAAGAAATAAGTGAAAGCGTTGTAGTCATCTTTAGAAACCGCTTCCTATATATTCATTCATTCTCTGAATCGCTTAATCCTAATTAGGGTCGCGGGGAGGCTGGCGCCCATCTCAGCTGACTCCAGGCGAGGGCAGAGTACATCCTGGACAGCTAGCCAGGCCATCGCAGGGCGGAAACACATTGATGGCTATGCAGCTACTCTTGTCGAAAGTCAGCAATGGTTCATATACAGCCTCATACCATAGACAGTGAGAGACATGGCCGGCCTTTGATAACCCAGTTAGCTGCACTGGGGGTGGACAGTGATAACCCGTGGAGAGTGAGGCTTGGACCCCCAACCTTGGGATTAGTGATCCAGCACCTTTACCACCAGGACACCACTTCCTATATATAATTATTGTAAGGTTACTATCGACTATATACCCAATTGCCCAAGTAGCCCTTGATTTTTTAGCTCCAGAAGTTTTTTATTCATTATACTTCAGTGGTGGTGGAACGGTGGCGTAGTTAATAGCGAGTATCTCTATGTAAGGTTTGCATGTTCTGCTCATGCTTGCATGGGTTTCCTTTGGATTCTCACAGACCAAAAGACCAAAGACATGCACTTGCCTGCGTGTGAGGGTGGGTGTGGATGGTTGTGTATGTTGGTCCTGAGATAGGCTCCAGCCTCCTTGTGACCATAGTAGACATAATCAGTCTGGCAAATGAGTGAGAGAGAGTGAGAGTACTTCAATTGTACAGGTGTCATACTCGAGGCCTGTGTGGGCAATAGATGGCCTGCTGCTTCATCTGCCTTTCACAAGCATGAAAAAACCTATAGTCAAACATCTTGTAGTGTAATTCAACACTTTTTTACGATCTATTCTTCACATCAAATCCTGAGCATAGTGATCATCCACAGTTCATCCTCACCCAGCCACCTTTTATGCAAGCCAGGCCATGAGGAGAAAAGATTCCGAACAAGTCTGGTGTTGACCTTTAGCGCGATTCAGTGAATGAGTCCGAGTCCTGAAATGTATTACTTTGTGCCAAGACCTGCAATTAAACTCTACGGCCAAATTCTATTGTGGACACCTAACCAGAATAAGCATATGTGATTTTGTTAAACATCCCAGTCCACATTTAGTCCTCACTTTCCTGTTATTATAACCTTCACCCTTCTGAGAAGACTTTCCACGAGATCTTGGAGCATGACTGTGGGGAATCGGGCGCATTCTGTCACAAGAGCTTTACCGGCATTGATGTTGGATGAGGAGGCCTGTGGTGAAGTCGGTGGTCCAATTCATCTCAAAAAGACTGAATTGGGGTTGAGGTCAGACCACTGAATTCCTTTCAGCTCAACCTTGGAAAAACATGTCCTTTTGGATTTTGTGCTGTCCACAAGAAAAACCATCCTGCTGGAACATATTTGGGTCTCTTAGTTCTCAGGAAGAAATTAACCCTGAACAAAAGGAGGATACTCCCTGAACAGCGTGCCAGTCTATCGAAGGGCAACACACATACATTCACTCACACCTTGGGGACAGAACAGGTAATTATAGTCTAATGTGGATGTGTTTGGACTGTTGGAGGAAACTGAAGTACTTGGCGAAAACCGACACAAGCACAGGGAGACCACGGGAACGTTCAGGACCTTATCAGTGTGTATATAGATCAAATAGAGATACCCTGTCTGACTGATAGAGTTTAGGATGGTGTTTGATCAGGGGAATGGGAAATATGTTAAAAAAAAATGTCATGATTAATTTTGAATGAATAGTTTTACTCATGGCGTGCTCGTGGTAGAACTTTTGATAGCCCTGTTCTAGCATGGTTCCTTGTTTTACTACTGTGTCCTCAAGACTACAGGGTAAGGCAAAACAATTATCTTTTTTTGTCCGCATACAGAAGCAGTCACTGCCGCGGTAAAAGCTCGAATTATTAGTTTTTGGAGATTTTCTCACATGATCTCGCTATCGTTTAAAATGTGACTGATGCAGTAGAACCTCACTTTATGAAAGTCCCACCAAACGAAAAATCCAGGTTATGAAACGCATTTTTCCGAAAATTTTTGTTTCTGGATACGAAACAAGTTCACGTTACGAAAGCACCATCTCAAAATTTCAAATTCGCCATTCAAACAATGCGCGAGTTGCCTTCCCATTGGCTGGGCGTCACATGGGTGGTTCAAGAGATAAAAAATAAATAAAAAAGAACTGGCATCCACTCTGTATCTTCTTCTTCTCTTTCTTTCGGCTGTTCCCTTCAGTGGTCGCCACAGCAAATGATCTGCCTCCATCTCATCCTATCCTCTGCATCTTCTACTCTTACTCCAAACGACCTTCATGTCCGCCTTCACCACATCCATAAATCTTCTCTTTGGTCTTCTTCTGGGCCTTCTGCCTGGTGGTTCCAACCTCAGCATCCTACTACCAATATACTCACTATCCCTCCTCTGTACATGTCCAAACCATCTCAATCTAGCCTCTCTGACTTTGTCTCCAAAACCTCTTACATGAGCTGTTCCTCTGATGTACTCATTTCTGATCCTATCCATCCTCGTTACTTCCAAAGAGAACCTCAACATTTTCATCTCTGCTGCCTCCAACTCTGCCTCCTGTCTTTTCCCCAGGGTCACTGTCTCTAAACCATACAACATCGCTGGAATCCACTCTGTATATGTTAATAAAATGGTTTAATACGTTAATAAAATTTTTAAATGGTTTAATAAATAATTTTCTTTTAGTTTTAACACATATTTCATACAAAATTGGTGTACTTTTAGAATTTTTTAAAGGGTTTATGGGGTAGTATTGGGGGCATTGGAACGAATCATGCGTTTTACATATAAAATGCGGTTCAACTTACTAAAAATCCAGGTTATGAAAAAGGTGCTGGAACGGATTAATTTCGTAAGGTGAGGTACCACTGTATTGTTGATGGAAAGTTTGAAACATTTTCTTTCTTCTGTCTTTCCTTGTCTTGTCAGAATATGGTATGCTGAGGATTTTGTAAAGTGAGCTTTCATTAGCTCTTTCAAAAGGAGAGCGTAGGTAGCGGTGTAGGCATGAGCCGAGGAAAAAAAAGTCCTGAGTTTTCAGCTAATCAGATCGCTTGTGGATGCGTAGTTTAAAATGCACGGAAAGTTTAACCCAAATACAGAACAATCTTCAAACCAGTCTGTTTCTATTGCGAGTTATTTTGATCTTGTACCTCAGGGCCTTGCCTAACGCCTGTGTCTCCATCACCATCACCACTTCCAAAGACACTTTGAGTTTTTTTCTATTCTCCGATGGAATGTCAGAGACCAAACCAGGGCAGGAATTTCCTGCAGCTTGTCCTGGTCTTAGACCTCTGATGACATCATAGTGTGTTCCGCTTGCTGTTTAGGAGCTGTTCACCATGATATCATCTACCCAGAGACAATACAAGCCAGCAAGTGTGAGACAAGCCACACACCAGGATTAACAGAGGTCTCAGACCTCGGTGTGTTTGACCTCGGAGAATTTTTAAATATCCTTTTCCTGTTCAGGAGGAAGCAGCAACACTATGACAAAGACTGCAGAATAATCGTTTCTTCTGCGGTTGCCACTCACCATTCCATGAAGGTGCTTGGTGGACAAGGGGGCCGATGTCTTATCTCCCTGCCACTGAGGTCAGAGTGAAAGCCGGAAATCAAAACAAGACATCCTCGGGGGAATAGACCAGAAATACAGTGGAAGTATACACTTACTGGCCACTTTATTATGAACGCCATACAAGTTACCCATTACTAAAATTAAAATAGCCTCAGTTGTTTGGAGAATGGATTTCACAAGGTGCTGCAAACATTCATTTGGGATTCTGGTTTATATTAGCATGACTGCATCACATAATTGGTGCAGATTGGTCAATTGCATATTTGTGCCATGGATCTCGTATTCTGTCATACAAGTGCTTTAATGGACTCCGAGCAGCTGATTGCACTGAGCTCAATGTCATGATCGCGGGTCTATTTTGAAACGACTTGTGCATTGTAATACAAGCACATTATCATGCTGGTACAAGTAGAAGGATGAAAATGGTCCGTGGCAGTGTATAGATAGCTTGCAGCTTTTAAACAAAGCTTGATTGGACCTGGCATGGAAATTTTTTACTTGATGTTTTTGAATAAGGCACATTGATGTGACTCAAGGATGTACTAGAACTTTCAGAGTGGCAGAATGAACAGGTCAATGGATTTTTGTTTAGACATCATTAACATATGACCTTGGCCGGATTAGTCTGGCTATTCTGCAAATGCTTTTTTTTTTTTTTTTGGGGGGGGGGTATCGCCAGAGATGTTGGGGAGACCGCACAAAAAAAAAAAAAAAAATCCAGAGTCTACATGGTAGCAATTAACCAATTATTCAGGCAAGTTAATGGTCATCTGCTGATCTCTGTGCTTATGAAGCAGATTTAAAAAATGAAGCTTTGTGTTTGAACAAAAACTTTGCACACTGCACATTTTATATTCTTTCCTGAGATGCTACTGTGATTTTTTTTTTTTTTTTTTTTTTTTAAACCTAAAAACAAAAAAGAACACTTGGTTTTAGTTTGATAGAAATCCTACTGGATAAAGGAGGCATTCAGAGAATCTTCCTTTTAAGTTTTAATATGTAAACACATTCACCCTGAAGGACTGACATGTTTTAACTGTCAGTCACAAGCACAGGTTCAGTTAGCCAATCAGAGCAAAGCTCTGATTATTGAAGGCAAAGTTTTGCATATTTAAATTTAAAGGCACATTCCAAAGACACTGGGGTTAAGGTCAGGACTCGGTCTCTTTGAGCATGATGAATCCTGGTATTACCATTTAGGAGTGAGCCTAACCAGGCCGGTGAAAGTTTAAAAATTCACTACCTTAAAGTCGTCAGCTGACTTTACTGTATTTTATTGCTCAATAATTTTGCTGCGCTTCGACCTGACCAACCGAAACAATTCTACGATCTCCAAAACTCCATCATTTTCAGTCAAGCTTTTCCTTATCCACATTTCTTCGGTGAAATTGAAGGCTCTGGACCTTCCAGGTTTTAACAATGTCCTGAACAGTTTTTAATCTAATTCTAGTCACTTCAGTGATCTCTTAATTGTTACCTTGAAACGATGCATGTCAATGATTTGATCGTTGTGAACCACAGTTACGTATTTTCCCAACTACAGAATATTTCTTTATATATTTCTTCAGAAAAGAGAAGCTCACTGCATCGAGTTGGGTTAAAAGATCTGCTGTTCAGGACTTGCTTATTTAAATACAAACGATGACTTTTATTCTGAAAGCAATAAAGAGTTGTAAAGAAAAGATTCGTGTCCGAAAAGGGTTTAATTCTGCAGTTAGTGGCAGAGGGATACAGGAGGAGGGATTAGGAACGACAAAGTAACTGGTAGAGGGTGAAAACCAGTATCCACTAACCATGATGCTCGTCAGCACCTTCAAATGTCACTCAACAACCAAAGGATGACATCATGTGACCTACAAAAAAATGGCAAATTGCAGCTGGGGTTAAGCACACAGCAAGGTCGATTCAAAACAGGCGTCTCCAGGTGAGGTTTAAGTCATGCAAAGCCACGAAAAAGTCCTTCAAAAGTGACAAGCAAAGAAGAGCCGGGCTGAGGTTTAGTGAAGATCTTAATAATTAGACCACAGAGAACCAGATCTTCTCCGATGAGTCCAGGTTTCAGGTTTTTGTATCACCTGCTCATCTAATGATCAAGAAGAGATGTGGAGAAGGTGGGCAGTGGTGGCCGGGTGGTAAAGAGTGCTGGATCACTGATCCTAAGGTTGGGGGTTCAAGCCCCACTCTCCACAGGTTGTCATCGTCCGTCCCGTCCCCCAGTGCAGCGAACTGGGTTATCACAGATTGGCCATGTCTCTCACTATCTATGATGTGAAGTTCATCTAAAAGAACCATTGGTGAATTTCGTCAAGAGTAGCTGCATGGCGTCTTTCTGCCCTGTGATGGCCTGGCGAGCTGTCCAGGGTGTATTCTGTCCTCGTCCGGAGTCAGCTGGGATGGGCACCAGCCTCCCTGTGACCCTAATTAGGATTGAGCGGTTACATAAAATGAATGAATGAAGACGTGGAGAAGTCAAGAAAACAGTCTCTCACCCTTTGTCAAAACTTGGTGACGGATTGGTGATCATCTTGGGATCCTTCAATATGGGTGAAATGGGAAAGATTTTTGTTTGTGAAGGACACATGCAAGAATTAGGGTCGTGGGGAGGCTGGTGCCCATATCAGCCGACCTCAGGCGGGGTACTCTAGACAGCTCACCAGGCCATCACAGGGCCTTAAACAGTTTTTCAGGTGCATGTCTTTGTGAGTTTTAAAGAACTGTGCCAGAAAAGGTTTCCCCCACACAATTAGACCACGACCACCAGCTTAAATTGTTGACACAAAACAGTTTGGGTCAGTGATTCCATGCTGTTCATGCCAAATTCTGACCTTAATGCTGTAAAAGAAATTGATTTACAGCCTGACAGATAATCAGAGCTGATATCAGCATTTTTCTAATTCCCAGAATAAGCACTTGAACTTGCTTCCATGCTAATAAAAGTGAGTGTGTGTGTGTGTGTGTGTGTGGGGGGGGGGGGGGGGGGTGCATGTGCATATCTGAATGCAATTCAATATTATTCCACCCACATTATTGGAATGCATGAAATGTCAATGATGTATCAAATATAGTCAACCAGCACTTTTGAGATGTTGGTGGAAAAGATACACAAAGAAAATCCAGAGGCCTACTGGTAAAAGTGCTGGATCCCTGATTCCAAGGTTGCAGGTTCGAGCTCCACTCTCAATGGGCTGTCACTGCCATCCCATCCCCCACCCCTTCAGTGCAAGCTGACTGGGTTATCAAAGGCCGGCCATGTCTCTCACTGTCTATGGTGAGAGGCTGTTAAAAAAAAAAAAAAAACATTGTTGACTTTCATCAAGAGTAGCTACATAGCCGTCAGCGTGTTTCTGCCCTGCGATGGCCTGGCGAGACATTCCAGGATGTACTCTACCCTCGGCCAAAGTCGGCTGGGATGGGTACCAGCCTCCCCGCGACCCTAATCAGGATTACGCAATTCAGAAAATGAATGAATGAATTTTCCTTTTCGGTCTTTCCGTATAAATACCGTAGAATAATCAAACATGTTGTAATTTCCGGCGAATAGCTGCAGAAGTCTGCGATGCCGACGATTCTCCGTGACAACTTGCCATACGCACGACTTCAATCTCGTTGCATTACGGTGTTCTGCGGAAGCATTTGCGCAAACGTTCACGGCTCAAGGTCCCCCCCCGGTGAGAAAGGGGCATTACACTCTTCTAGCGAAAGCATAACATGAACGACGTCAAACGCGAGCGTATCTGAAGGCTTTGTGTGATTTGACCTGTGAGGAAGTAGCCGGGACACTTTTACTTTCGCCGAGACTACAGGTACCGTGTGCTGTTCATGCATGCTTTATAGCGCACAGTTCTCCTTTAATGGGCTGCTAAAAACAGCTGCATCACCTCTCAGCTGTTTGGAACGTCGGCGACAAGAGAGCGACACGAGCCCCACAAGAGCTGGTGAGTTGACCACAGTCTCAGCATGCGGCCCCGTCCTTGTCCTACTTCCTGTTTATCTGATACGGTAACACTAAACCCGCCACGAAATATGAAACACCTGATATCATTACCGGAGGAGAATAAAACCCCGAGGAGTTAAAAATAGTTTGTGCTGTCGACATAATTACACACCTGACATTATACTGTAGCGCGCTTATAGAAATGCCCTTTCCTTTTGCAGGGCGGAGGTATGCATGAGTGTGCAAGTCAGTCTCCGTGAATCTTTAGCGTTTGATTGTGTTCCTGTGCTTTCACAGCATTGTATTGCTTCAGAAATATTCCTCTCCTTCACTCCAGTGATTTGAAAAGAGGTGGGATAGAGAGAACCAACCGCAGCTGAAATTTCAACCCATATTCCTGTCAAGTAGGTTGCCCCCATTTACAAACCTCAACCATATGAAAGGAAGCCTGATTGATTTATGAGCCTTCAGTCTGAGCTGATGTGACATCTCCAGCTTGTCTTCATTTTAAAAATCAATACCACCCCATCTCCCAGCTGTCCACTTGTCGTCTGTCAGTCTGTGACGCTTTACTCCGAGTTGTCCTGTACAGACCCTGGCTGTTACTAATGATCTGTTTCTACCCATGTGGAGTAATTCACTAATCCTCTGGCTGTCGGCTCACAAGCAGTCACCGAAACCAGTACGCGAATGCACGGATTTCTCCCCCGATTGACTACTTCTAACCTGGAAGTGATAATGTAATGTCTGTAGTTACCAGTTACCGAATACGTCACACGTAGTCTTTATTTGTCCCACTGTGATAAGACGGGCCTGATACAGACCACTGTGTGCACAGCAGCCTTTTTCACTGCTCATTTGTGTTGTCCTAATAGTGTGGAAAACGGGTGGGGGAGGGGAAATGATTCAGCTAATTAGTATCTGAGACCAGTTTTCGAGGTCTCACAACGTTACGCTCAGCCAGGCTGTGCATTTTAAAAACCCGCTCTTTCAGATGTCTCCTGCGGCTCAAGAACTAGGTCATGTCTTTGCTGTGAACCCCCAAAGAAAGCAGCCATCATCACTCTTGCTGTCAGAAAGCTGTTTCATCTTCCACTCAAAACATGTTTACATGGCATGCCAGCAAGGCATTTTGTCTCTTGTGAAGACAGTGAAGCTTGCTTTAAAGTCCAAAAAAAGGACAGGCATTACCTGTTTATACCTATGTTTATCCCAAACTGTATTTAAATGCTCGATTCTGATTGGTCAGAAACAGTCCTACATTTCAAGGGTCATTTGAATGGTCTGGTTGTAATGTGTTTTCATTTTTGTAAAGGTGATGCGCCTCACAAACTGATAGGAGATGTTTAGTTTACATTTTTTTGCAAGAAGTCTCAAGCGCATGATACCATGCAGAGATAAGGTTGATGGGAAATGAGGGCAGGAACTATCTTGTATCGTAGACGTTCAACAACTTTAAGCATAAGCAGAAACTGATCAAATCACAGCGTGCCAATTTGTAGTCCTTGGTCATACTTGTTTGAAGGGGTATCGCTGTTGCCTTCTTCATCTGTCTGTGCGTCTATGATGGCAGCAGTACGCCGTTTAATAATTGACCTGGTAAAACCGGCCGGCCATGTCGTGTACATGTCATGTAGAAGAACCATTGCTGACTTTCGTAAAGAGTAGCTGCAAAGCCGTCAGCGTGTTTCTGCCCCTTGCTAAAGGGTTGTGTCCGGAAGGGCATCCCACGTAAACACCTAGGCCAAATCAAACATGCGAATCAGACGATTCACTGTGGCGACCCCTGATAAAGGGAAAAGCTGAAAGGAAAAGAAGGTGTTTGCAGTTTGCATGGTGGTGTAATGGTTGGAATGTCTACCTCACAGCAAGACGGTCCTGGTTCGATTCCTAGCCTGGGTGTTCGCTCCATGTTTAAATGGGTTTCCTTCGGGTACTCCGGTTTCCTCCCACAGTCCAAAAACATGCACAGTAGGTTAATTGGCGTGTTGTCCCCTGTGATGGCCTGGCGAGCTGTCCAGCGTGTACCCCGCCCTCACCTGGAGTCGGCCGAGATGGGCAGTTCAGAAAATGGATAAATGAAGCCCTGTTATATGGGGGTTGCCATTTGTTTGTTTGTTTTTACTCTAAGGATATGCCGTTGCTGGAAAGCCTAACATGGTTTATCCCGATTTTGGCATTTTCACCTGAGATTTTATCATGATTTATAGATAGAAAAACTGCCAAAGTGCTGTGTGAATGCTCTGTCATCAACAGTCAGCTCCTCTTGTTTTTAAACTGCTGAGAGAATGGAGGTGAACAGGAAAAGGTAGAGATGGACCCACTGGTCCAAGAAGAGATTTACCTATTATCCTCAAAAAAAAAAAAAAAGGCTTCATATAGCACACGCCAGGCCTCTGCTTAAATTTAATCTTCTTCCCAGCTGAGAGTTTCATTATTCCATCAGGTTTCTCTGCAGGTTGCACGATCGAGTGTTTTCCTGTTTCACGGATGGATTTTGCATTTTGATAGTTTGCTTTTTAACATTAGAAAACATAAGCAGAACTACGTTTGCAGTTGCAGCGCCTCTTTGAACATTCTGTACACAAGTCGTTCCTCTTTCCTCGTTACGCATGCTGAGACATTTAAGCATGCCTGAACACTTTGATCACACCTTCAGTAGCATTTCAGAATGAGCACTCAGCCAAGGAACATTAATTTCTGTGCTCGTTTGTTGAACGCTGCACGTTTATGTGATGTAACTATAAAAGGAAACAATGCTGTAAGTAATGGTGGACTGGCCCATACGATGCTCTGATGAAGGTCGGACTCTGTGCCCCTCTGTTTCTTTGTCCTTTTCTATGTCTGTCACGATGTCCTGCTAGGGTGTCACATGACTTAAACCTTCTGTGGTGATGCCACAGAGAACGGGTGCTGCCACCCTGGGATATCTCACCTGTAGAGCTTCACAGTGTCTGTTGTAGATTTTAGTGATTTCTGATCTTGGTTTTCTTTGCATATTCCTGAGAGTTTACAAACTATATGGGGGGTCTGTGTTCAAGTTATTCACCAGGATAAAAAGGAATTTCCAAACCCTTAGATTAGGAACAAGGGGAATGAGGTTCCACGACCAACACAATAATCCAAATGGTGATGTATCAGGGAGGCTGGCAAGAATTGGAACAACTATCTTCAGGAATATCTGGCAAAGGGAATATGACGAGCTGTGAGTTCGGTTGGGTAGACAGAAGCCCTTTCTCATAAGATTCCAAACCCATGTAAATAACCCCTCGCCATGTATGCCAGAATGTGCTGTTGTCTGACCAAAGTGCAACTTTTTTGTGTGGAATAAGATGGCTTACCCAAACAACACTATATCTATGGTGAAGCACGGTGCTGGTAGCATCATACTATCTGGCTGATTTTCTTGGGCAGGACTTTAAGAGTCATGAGGTGTAGTCATGGCTAGCTTCAAACACCAATTTACTTTGGCGCAAAACCAGTAAGTCTCTGTTAGACACCTCGAGATGAAGACAAATCTCACCTTACAGCAGTATAACAAACCAAAGCACAAATTCAAGGCAGCAAAGAGCAGGCTTCACAAGAAGTAGTTTGATGTTCTGTAAATTGTCAGTCAGAACCCAGATCCAAGTAATAAGTCCTCACCAAAACATGTGGAATGAAAAGAGGATTCTGCACAAAAGATGCTTCCATAATTCTGAAGATCTACAGCATTTCTAGTAGAAACAGTGGAATAAAACTTACAATTCACGATGGAAGCACTGCCATACAAAGTGAAAGGTGCAGTCGGGTTCCTGTCGCCATTTTTTCTTTTCCATTTCCTAAAAAAAAACATATATATACACAGACTGTATATATATTTGAATTGCACAGGTTTCTACAATGGTCACGGTGGACTGGTGGTAAAGACGCTGGATCACTGATCCCAAGGTTGGAGGTTCAAGCTCCATTCTCCATACCGTACCCCCCACCCCCCCACCCCACCCCAGTGCAGCTAACTGGGTTATCAAAGGTTGGCCATGTCTCTTACTATCTATGGGAAGAGGCTCATGTAAAAGAACCTTTGCTGACTTTCATGAAGAGGAGCTGCATAGCCGTCAGGGTGTTTCTGTCCTGAGATGGCCTGGCGAGCTGTCCAGGGTGTACTCTGCTCTCGTCCACAGTCAGCTGAGATGGGTGCCAGCCTCCCCGTGACCCTAATTAAGATTATGCGGTTCAGAAAATGAATAAATGAAAGGTTTCTATAATGGCAGCACAGTGGCGTAGTGGTTAGCATGTCCATCTCACAGCAAGAAGGGTCCTAGGTTTGATTCCCAGCTCCGGTGTTTCAGTGTGGAACTTGCATGTTCTCCCCCTGCTTGAGTGGGCTTCCTCTGGGTACTCCAAGATACAGACCCGACTCATATTCGTGACATCAATTTTATACCATTTGTTACACTATATCTTTGCGAACAGGCCTTTTCGCGGCTGTTGGACATAAAAAACAAAGAAAAGGAACAGACTTTGCCGTGAAAATGACATGAGAGTGGCAACTTCCAAGGTGAAGCCATACATTTCAGAACTGGTCTCTCAAAGGCAACAGCAGAAGTCACACTGATTTGCAGTAAATATTCATTATTATTGTAGCGTGATGGAAATTAGGTGATGGGTGTGTGTTGAAATGTTAATGTATTTATACTATTTATTATTTTTTAAGTTAATTATTGGAATCATAAGGTTAAAAATTAAAACAATTTCAGTGTGGTAAGATTAAATGAGGTCATGTCTTTGTGAAAAGGTTTGTAATTTGTTGAGAGTTCATGCATTGTATTGGTTTTGTTCTTTGAACACAGTGATGCTAAGGCATGGTTCATTTTGGCGCCCCAGGAAAACATATACTTTTGTCTTGAATTTGAAAAAAATCATTTTATTTTTCAATAAAGAAGGGTTCTGTGAATGCACATATGAAACTGGTGGGGTTCAGTACATCCAACAAGGTTAAGAACCACTGATTTAACCATTAAATATCATAGTAATTGTATTAATAATTGTGAATTCATTCACGTCACCTGATTTCTCAACGACGTGTAGCTTCTATTTTAATGATTCACTTTAGTAATTACAAGCTGTGACAAATGATTTACCGGACCATCTCTCTCACCATTAGGTCACATTGCCGGGTTAATGAGAGTCCAGCATTCCTGGACGATGGCATGAGGCAGGCACCTGTTTGTTGTATGTGGCCTCAGTGTTCCCGCTGCAGCTTAACTTTTATCGTAGATAACTCACTCAACCTTGAGCACCGGACCGCTTTTTTTCAGAGAAGTAAATCATTATGTCAGTCAAATTCCAGAGAAATTCATCAGTACCTGGTTCTGTCACTCCAAATCAAATGTAAATCCATCTCCCTGGCACGCCGTGTGATGATGTTTTTCAGATATTGCGCGCTTGTTCAAATTATTGCCGCTTAACTCATTGGCAGATCCAGCGAGATCCAGGCCGGTTCCTGCAAAATTAATTTCCATTTGTTATGCTGTCTGTCAGAAGCTGGCCTGCAGTTTAGCTTGTGATTCATGTGGGGGTTTTTCCGTCCGGTTAGGCTAGGCTACGAGGGTTCTTTAACCTGTGCAGATGGCGCTTTACGTAACGGCCTTTCGTGTTGCTTTGCGTGACCAATCGTTTGCCCGAACTCTTGTGCGTTCGCCCTAATCTGCCGAGTCTGGCTGCATACCTTCACTTTCTGTTAAACAGGTTTCACACTAAGCACAGAAAGCACAGGGTCCACCAGAGAATGTTCTCGTTAGAGGTGCATCTTGGCTCCCTGACATGCTTTTATTTTTAACCATCATCAGTTCTCATGGATAGTAGCAGGATAGCTCAACCTTCTCAAGCGCTCCAGATGTTGAATGTGCTTTTTTTTTTAAAAGAAAAAAAAAAAAAAAAAAAAAAGATAATGACCGTCAAGCAATATTTTCAACAGGATCTCTTGAGCAGTTCCTTCCCCTTGAACGTCACGGGTATAATTAGCACGACTTGATATTTCTCTTTTCAGTCCCTTTTCAGCCCGCAATTCCTCCTTCAACAGAGAAAGAAAAGATTAACGAGGTCATTGCTTGTCTCTGTAACCTTCATGCTGCTTGCACATGGATGTGTGATGGGATGTTCTGCATGTTGTTCTCAGGGTAGAAACAAAGTCCACATGAGATGATTAAATGCAGCATGAAAAATCTACCCTAGCACATGGGCTTATTGATAGGAAATTAGATTTAAATACAGAACACTGTATCTGCCAAATTAGGGTCCTGAACAAAATACCACGGAAAAGTCAACCATGTTAAAAGCCGAGTGTTTTTATTCGTTTATTATAATATAATATACACCACCTCATGGCTCTGGTGAATCAGCAAAGATTTAGCCATGTGTTGACCCATTATGATATTTACCCTGACATGCTTGCCAATTGGAAGTATTGTACCAGAAATGGGTTCTTTATATAAGGCTTGTGAATAGGGCTACAGGATGAAATACACTGGACTTTCACATCTCTAATTTCTCTACTGCAGTGGACCAAAATCAGACCATAATGTGCTGTCTGGTGTGATTCTGAAGGTAATGGCTCAGCAAATTATCTAGCTAACTGCAAGCAACAAGTGACATTAGCCAAAAATTGCTATCTAAGAGACTGTCGTAGCCGCTATTAAAGTCCCCAGGAAAAAGCTCTTTGGCTGTGATTTGATGGATGTTGTTGTACTTTGTTCTGAAACAGTGAGTTAAAGTGATGTGGTGTTGGAAGTCCATGACTGACTCATGGAAAAGTGAAAAGCATTTAAGATACCCATGTTCCCACAAAAACAAAGCCTGCCTACCTACCAGTAGCATTTCCTATGTACGTTAAAGTCCCAGCGGTGTGTAAACATGGAAACAGTCAGTTGACGTATGTTCCAGCGCAGAAGGTTTGGTAAAGAACTTATGAATAAATGTTTGTCGAGTATCCTTTACCTTGTACGGATTCTTTATTTCATTTTAAACCTCAGCAGCTGTCAGTCCATCACAGGGCCGACACATACACACCCATTCATACTCACTTGCACAGTTACGGGTAATCTGGAATATCAAGCCAAAATCCAACGGGCATACATTCAGGCTCTGGGAGGAAACTGTAGCCCCGACAGGAAACCCACACAACCATAGGGAGAACATGTAAGCTCTACACAGAAACACCATTGCTGAGCACAGATCTTAAACGTAGGACCTAACTTTTGTGTCATACTTACGACGATGCCACCATCGTGGAAAACTGCAAGTGATGACAACCAAGCAATGGTTGGTAGAATAATTTGTGGGTGGAAATACCCAGTCCAGCATGCACTGGCGGATCATATTTACTGCTAACAAGCTACTTTGGTAGAGCAAGAACCACCTCCCGGGCTTGGATATACAGAAAACACGTAATTGGATAAGAGCAATGTTAGGCATCGATATGAATCATAAAATATATATTCAATTTAACATTAATATTTAATTGCAAAGCTTTTCTGCAGGCCAATGAAGTAGAGCATATACTAAAGAAACCATCCCCTTCATTTGTAATGATGGTACATCCTTGCCTGCTGTCTGTATATATTGTAGTGCTGATTGGTTGTTGTATATCACAGTGGTGATTGGTTGTTGTGCATCACAGTGCTGATTGGCTGTTGTATATCACAGTGCTGTTTGGATGTTGTGCATCACAGTGCTGGGGCCAGCCTTAAAAATATCTTTGTTGGCGATAACACAACCAGTTGGGCCGAAATTGTACATAAAAACCCGACCTGAGCATTCACAGACGCAAAAAATAAATATATACCGATCGATTGTGTTGAAAAAACGCGCGTGTCCCCGATCATACACTACTAAAAAGTGACCAAAGCGAAATCAGTATCGACCGCGCCTTGTGATTGGTCAATTTCACCAGTTCGGTGAAACAGCGATTCTCATTGGCCAGTACTGTCTTAAGAATAAAGGCGGAAAGTATGATGGAAGGGGACAATGATGAGGCAAAAAACAACCTGTTCTCAGTGACTATTAAAGGTCCCAACGTGAAAATAATAAATAAATTAATGCGTTTCAAATTGAGAAACACGTTTGCTGACATTTTCGAACAAATACAAGTTAATTATAAACCGCCAGCAAAAGCACGAAGCGTGACGAATGTATTTGACTTTGACTCGATGTTGACTGCAATATTAAAAGTTGATATGTTGAAGAAACCTTGATACTCTGTTGATTACAATATTAAAATAATAAACTTTGATATTCAGTATGTTGATTTGAAATATAAGATATTTATTTAATTCTACTGTGTTTACAACGTCACATGCATAATATAGCATGATGTATGAAAAAAATTTCCCTGCGAATCCTGGGTGGCCTGCACAGGCAAAAAATAAATAAATTTCCTCCCTCCCACGTGAATATTTTTTTTATCATGTTATTGCAAACAAACAATTTTTTAAGCCTGGCCTGATTGGCTGTTGTTTATTACAGTGCTGATTGGCTGTTGTACATCACAGTGTTGATTGGCTGTTCACTCTTTCGTAGGAACATGACTTGCCAACATGTACATAAATGTGCATTGAGTTCTTGGATTTGTTTGCTTGTTTGTTTGATTCCAAAACTGCATCTAAGCAACAACAAATTCGTATTTTTTACTGAGTATTTATGGAAGTTTTTACTTATTTCCCCCCAAAAACTGGGAGATCTGCTTTTAAATAGGGTCTAGATCTGTATATTTTCTATGTAAAATTCTATATATAAATATGGTATTAATTTCCATAGCACTAAAATGACCGCTACAATTTTTTGAAACACAAGTTTTTTTTAAACAGGGGAACTTTTTTCGACTAACCCAGAAGTTTTCAGATTCTATTTCCCCCTCGCTGAACTGCACCCAGAGTGAAATTAAACACATACACATGGACTGTGTTTGCCAAATGAATTTCTATGTAATATTCCAGCATGTCTTATGTATCAGAGGATAAAAATGTGCAATTGTAATTGGAACATATATCGGGTTGGGGCAGGAAAATTGGAATGTAAATAAACAAACCAATGTGAATATGTCATTAAAATGGAACGCCAAGCCGGATATAAAGCAGTCACGAGTTTATCGAAGAGTAATGAAGCTTTTCCACCGGACTCTGCATCACGGCTCCGCTCAGCAGTTTCTCCACATTGTCTCTGTTTTCATGTCATGTCATAGTTACATGTCCATGTTGAATTTAGTTACTCCTCTTGCCCCTGAAGCATGTGAGCCAGCGAGATGTGTGGTTCGAGTTGATGTGAAGTAGCAGCTAAGTGTTCCGTCTGCCGCGGTTCCTCGGTCCATTTAAAAGCCGTTTTTCTTATGGATTTAAGAGGCCAAATGATGATCCAGGTATAATCCACTCTCTACTCTAGCCAGGGAAAATGGCAACTAGTGTCTCATCGGCCTCGTGTCTCGTGTCTTTTGTAACGTAGACAGTGAGATAAAATAGATGACCGTCATTAAAGTTTAGTTCTTGGCACATTTGGCTGTGTTCAAGCATGTGGACAATCATTAAGTTAAGCTTTCTGCCTCATTATATTCATTCCAGTATTGTTATGGTTTTTACATGTGACCTGTCATTTAAAAACTCCCTGTGTCTGGTTGAGATCATAGAAATGCAGCCCCGGTGTTAATTTTAACATCAATTGATGTACAGTACGCCTGCATTCATTTTAAAATACAGTGGTACCTCACCTTACGAAATTAATCCGTTCCAGCACCTTTTTCGTAAGTTGAACCACATTTTACATGTAAAACGTGTGATTTGTTCCAAGGCTCCCAGTACTACCCCATAAACCCTTTAAAAATTATAAAAGTACACCAATTCTGTATGAAATACGTGTTAAAAGTAAAACAAAATTATTTACCTTTTTTTTTTTTAAATCTCTCGAACCACCCATGCGACGTTTTAAAGTCCGGGGGTTGCTTGTCCGAAAAACCCTCACCCCCCCCCCCCCCACCCCACCCCCACTCTCCTTCACGAGGTCCTTAAATATGGCGGTTGCGTTTTCCTAAATAATCGCCTCCATCACTGTATCTCCGCTTTTAAGGCCTCCTTCTGTTTCAATATCGTCGGGATTGTAGAGGGGTTTCAGCCATACTCCTTTGCGATTTCACTCAACCGAATCCCACTTTCGTATTTTTTATTTTTATCATCTCCTGTTGTACTTTTATTGATAACGAAGCCCGCTTCTTCTTTTCAGTCTCATTGGGAATCACTTTCTTGGGGCTCATGATTAATAACGAAAAATAATGCTGCAATGAGCAAACTCAAAATAACCTACGAAACTCACAAACCAACAGTACAACTGTCCTTCATGCATGTGTGTCGAACAATGGGTCGGGGGCAGACGAAAAGCATTATGGGTACAGTACTATATTATGGAGATTCAGCTTCCTCCTAGCCAATGGGAGACCAGCGGGGCAGGGTGTTGGGAGACCCCTTGTTTGAATGGCATGTTCGAATTTTTAAGATGGCACTTTCGTAACGTGAACTTGTTTCGTATCCAAAGACAAAAATTTTAGGAAAATGCGTTTCGTAACCTGAATTTTTCATTTGGTGAGACTTTCGTAAAGTGAGGTACCACTGTAGTTCCTTTGAATATTGAATAGCAGTTTCACGTCCTGTCCAGCATCGCCTTCTCACAGCTCCAGGGTCTGTTGATTAATCCCGAGCGTAGTGCTCCCATGCCCGTGTGTATTTCATCTGCTTCAAAACCATGCCGGGTAGCTGGATGGGCCAGGCTTTATTTCCCCTGGGAGGGATGAGCGTGTGCATGGTGATCCTTTGATGGATTCTCATTCCATCCAAGGTGTACTGTCTTCCCTTATCACGCCCATGTCACCCAGAATTGGTTCCGGATCTACCACCACCACTCTCACCACGATAATGTGATCACTGAAGATGAAGATTGTTCTCCTGCATGTTTTTTATGCTTTGGTGGAGAAGCACTGTATGAAGGCGTCTCCAGCTCGGCCAACAGTCTTGATATGGCCAGGCTTTAAAAGCACTCCTGGTTTCGAGGTTCTGTAGAGTTTTGTGTTTTACTGTTCTTTTTTTCTCTCGGTTCTGTTTCTGCAGTAATTAGTTTCAGGGTTTTTTTTTTTTTTTTTTACTTTAACTTTGTTGTTTGTCCAAACAAAGTTTGCTCACCTCGTGAGAAGGCGAACTGCTACTCCTTTGAGCGTGCACATCGTTATTAATCTGTATTGTGAATGTTCTTGACAGTTGCCACAGAGAGTCCATAAATGAGCTGTTACTGAGAGTCTAGAGGACACGAGGAGGACGGAGGTTGAGCGAGTTCTTTGACCTTCATCCATGTTAGAGCGTAAGGAGATAGGGGCGGATCCTCTCGAAGATGAGAACATCAGGCAGGGTGTGTCTGGTATTGTGTGCCACATGTGGATCAGCTGATGTGCTGTTATGGCAGGACCTTTTTATTCTCTCTCTCTCTCTCTCGCTCTCTCTCCATTCATTTCTTCTTACTCTTACCTCATGTACATTTTCCTTTCATTTTCTCTCATCCATTCTTCTCCCGCTCGTCATCGGTTATTGTAACGTGCTTGCCCCGTCGACACGTCATGAACTAAAGAAATGTCTCTGCTCCTGCACATGCAATACAATGAAAAACTTTTTTTTTTCCTCCCATTTCCCTCTTTCTTTTGTGTTCATTTCTCCGCTTTCTGTCCTGTCTGCCACGGTGTTTTTCTCGCTATTTTCCCTCTGTGTGCTGTCTGCTCTTGCATGGCTCAGGCTGAGGCTTTGAAGTCTGCTGTCTGCTTTAATGAGTGCATTTCTGAATGGCTCTGTGTGTGCTGCTGCAGATTTAGAGGACCGAGGGCACTGCAATGCTGCTTTGCTCCAGGGAGCTGTTTCTCTCTCTCTCTCTCTCTCTCTCTCTCCCTCTCTCTCTCTCTCTCCTCTCTATAAATTTCCACTTTTATCTCCATTTAATTTTCTCTCTATCTCAATTTCTCGCTTACTCCCTCAGTGTCTCTCCGACTTTGTTTTTTGTTTTTTTTTTCCCCCGCTCTCTCTCCCTCTCTTTCTCCCATATCGTCCCTTCACTCTTTTCTTTCTCCCTATAATGCCACTTGAACATGACTTCTGCCTTCCCTTGCACTCCAGGGAAACGCTGCTTGGGTTTGATGTATAAATCATCCCCTTCCCGTTTGCTCTTTAATTAATGACCCCCATCTGTTCTCGCCTAGCCACTCCGAGTCTGAAAATGCTGACAAGCCACGCGAATGGCTCGACTTGTTCATCTGATGCAACCATCCAACACTAGATGAGAACAGGAAGCATACCTGCTCCCAGGTGGCTCGCAACAACAAAGAGAGGGAAAGAGAGAGAGACAGAGAGGCTGAAAAGAATAAAAGAGGGAAGGAAGGCAGGAATTGACTACCAATTCGAGGGAGCCAGCTATCCCAGTAAGGCTGTGTATATGTGTGTGTTTGTAGGGTTTTCACGTGAGCCCCAGCAGAGTATCTGAAGCGGTTATGGAGGCATCAAAGACAAGCGCTGCGGTGAGTCACGGGCTACCTTGGCCCTTTTCTGTGTCAGAGCTGTGCTGCGTGTGTCCATGACGCCCGCGTTGCTGACAGCAAGGGGATGTGTCAAAAGGGCGAGGCTGCATCCTACATGCATGACTAGCTAGCTATGACACTGAGGTTGGATGACCAGGCTCCAGACTCTTTTCCATGCGCCTATTTTATTGTTGTGTTTGTTCTGATCGTGGCTGTTCTCATCACCCCACGCTTTTGGGAAAATTGTTTTATTTTGTCCACCCATGTCATTACCACTAGTCGCCTCGCCAGGCACCATCTGTGTGCTTCTCTTTCAATCCCTCATTCTGATTCAGGTAGATACTGTAGTAACTTCCCAGAGAGACCCTGTTCATTCAGACTGACACGTTTCCTGTGTTTCGAATTTTGGTCACGCATGCACAGTAATCACAATTACAGCCGACCATGTCTCATTAATTATATAGGTCTTTGGGAGATATTCGTCTTAGTTAACAAACAGAGCCTGAGTCTTTTATGTACATTTTTTACAGTCTGTCACTTGGCGGAGAAAGGAAAAAAAAAATGGCCGACCTTTTTTTGTTTGTTTGTTTGTTTGTTTGTTTTGAGTATGACCAAGCAGCATGTACTTCAGATTGGACACCAGGACTTATTGAGTTCGTCCACAGATTGTCTTGCTTCTGACTGTACCTCCCTCACTGATAATGACTGTGTGAACTTAACTTAACACTTAATTTTTGTTTTGGACCCATACTGTTTGTTTCTCTTCTTGATTTGTAAATTATTCCCATATTTGTGGAATTCATTGACGTGATTTTTTTTTTTTTTTTTTTTTTTGGTGCAGTGAGACAGGAGTACCTGGGGTATTTCATTCATTCATAATTTTCTGTAACCGTTTAATCCTAATTAGGGTCACGGGGAGGCTGGTGCCTATCCCAGCCGACTCCGGGCGAGGGTAGAGTACACCCTGGATAGCTCGCCAAGCATGGCACGGCAGAAACACGCTGACTGCTATGCTGCTACTCTTGTCAAAAGTCAGCGATGGTTCTTTTACATGAACCTCACACCATAGACAGTGAGAGACATGGCCGGCCTTTGATAACCCAGTTAGCTGCACCGGGGGTGATGGTGGTGGTGGTGGTGGTGGTGGTGGTGGTGGTGGTGCAGGGCAGTGACAACCCGTTGAGAGTGGGGCTTGAACCCCCAACCTTGGGACCAGTGATCCAGCACCTATACCACCAGGCCACCACTTTCTATCTGGCATATTTCACATTCTTAATATAAATACAGGTTACCACCTCCATGCGGTAATCATTTCACAGACTGATCCCAGAACAGAAGCTGATGTAAAGACTTGAGTTCCTTCCATGCTCAACACAGCATCTTTTGTCTTTCTTTCTTACAGCAAACTCTGGAGAATAACCTGACCAACCTGGTAAAGCGCAACAGTGAGCTGGAAAACCAGATGGCAAAACTCATCCAGATCTGCCAGCAAGTCGAGGTAAAACTATCATCAGCAGCAGCAGCAGCAGCAGCATCAGCAGCCAAAATGCTGCTCGCTTCTCATGAGCTTTATTTTAAAGACTAGCCTTGTTTGAACGCTTTGCGCTGCTGCTTGTAATAACAGTCAGACTCCTTAATTAGAAACAAGTCGGATCATTTCCTCCTTGTTACTTTTTATTAATTTAATTATTCAGAACATTTTACAATTCTCACCCATATATAAACAACTCATGAACATTACAATTAATATTCCCTCAGTGACATCCTATTTGAAAAGGTCCTGCACAATCATACGTGTTCTGCATCTGTCAACTAAATGATATGGCTATACAAGGATCGCTCGCTACTTCGTGCTTCAATTCATGCGGCTTCAGTGCATCACGTTTTTCTTTTTTTTTTTTTTTAATATTCACCGAATTAAAAAATAAGGAAATTAAGGAAGAATATGGGAAAAAGTTAAGGAAAATGCCACAAAAACAATTCCAATTATGCAAAAAAAAAAAACAAAAAAAAAAAAAACCCTTAAACAAACACAAAACAAAAAACAACCCAAAACCTGCCATCAAAACTACTTACATTTTTACGTGCGGTGTGCATCTGTACGTGTGTGTATTTATATTTTACAGTGGTACCTCACCTTACGATAGTCCCAGCAAACAAAAAATCCATGTTACGAAAAACATTTTCCAAATTTTTTTGTCTCTGTATACAAAACGCACCAAACGCGCCATTCAAACAACGCACGAGCTGCTCTCCCATTTACTATCTTCCAACATCCCTCCCCACTGGTCTCCCATTGGCTAGGTGAGATGACGCAGCGCCCTCCCACTGGCTACCTCCCAACATCCCGCCCCACTGGCCTCCCATTGGCTAGGAGGGATGACGCAGCTCCTTTGAGCAGCAGCTTGTTTCATGAATTTTTTGAGTGTGTTTATTGCAACTTTATTTTTTGGCTCAGGCTTTTAACCTTGCATAAACATTTGTAAGATTATAGCTCTTCAATTCAAAAAAAAAAAAAAAAAAATTCAAACAATGCACGAGTTGCTCTCTCATTGACTATCTCCCATCCACCACCCAAATCCACCTCCCCCTGCCCCTCCACCTGAACCCCTTGACCACTGTTTATCCTTTTTTTTTTCCCTTTTTTTTTCTCAAATTATGCAGAGACTGGAGTGAAGCTCAGTACTGGGGTTAAAGTTACGCTTAAAATACATTTTATCGATCAAATCTATTATTTCATGAAAGCGGAGTGCACTAAGGCAAATGATAAATGTCCTTTCCAGGAAATGCAGCACTGTTTGGATGGTCACTGTCATCCTCAATTGTACAGGCAATTTTGAGTCCTTCTTTCCTCTCGGATATACAAAATCTTTTCTAAAGGAAAGAACCTTGGAAATGGCTGAACATAGAATACACGGTCAAATAAAAATACACAAATACACATTTTCCTTGTAATTTAATGAAGGTCTCGGGCCGGGAGACAGAATAAAAGCCGTGTTCCGAAAATGTTGGAAAGAATACGAACAGATTTTTTTTTTTTTTTTTTTATGTATTTATTTCTGAGGGTTGTTACTGTTAGTATTCGCATTTGTGAATCACTTTTTGTGGCTCAAGGATAGATAATTATTCATCCATTCATTCATTTTCTGAACCGCTTAATCCTAGTTAGGGTTGCAGGGAGGCTGGCGCCCATCTCAGCTGATTCCAGGCGAGGGCAGAGTACACCCTGGACGACTCGCCAGGCGATCGCAGGGCGGAAACACGCTGACGGCTATGCAGCTACTCTTGTCAAAAGTCAGCGATGGTTCTTTTACATGAACCTCACACCATAGACAGTGAGAGACATGGCCGGCCTTTGATAACCCAGTTAGCTGCACTGGGGGGGACAGTGGCAACCCGTTGAGAGTGGGGCTTGAACCCTCAACCTTAGAATCAGTGATCCAGCACCTTTACAAGCTGTACAGATTAGTAATGTTGCACCACTTGCTCTGCTTTGATGGCAAATTATATTGTAGGCTATGTGACTAATAAGGCTAGAGATGAACTGGAGAGTGTGAACGCAAACTTTATCCAGGAAAAAAATGAAGATTTATCCAACCGACTCACAATCTTACTGGATTTCTGCTCATGTGTGTCACTTTGCAGCACAGATAAGGACATTCCTTGCGCTCTTCTGCATACATCAGCACGTAGATGCCCATGATTGGCTATAATTGACAGGGGTTTAATTTGGCTTCTTTGGCTCGCAGCCAAGGATAGCTGTGACATCATCAGGACCCAAACTCAATTGCTTTTCTGTTGCTCCACTCAGGAGTTTATTGCTTTTATTCTGCATGTCTAGGCAAAGGTTGTGCAGCAGACATGGCATGGCGTTCAAGTGAGCTCCATTACAGGGGCCGCTAAATCCAGAAAAGTATGGAATGGGATCAGGGGAAAAAAAGGTAAAAGTCCGTTGGGCTTTTAACACCCGAGCCATAGTGGCTCACCAGGTTACCAATGCTTATCCCTGGTTTACATAGCGTGAAGCGACCAGGAGTTCAACTCCCCCTGGATGGGACACTAGTCCATCGCAGGTTACCTTCCCAGTATATTTTACTGGTACCCATTAATACTGCTGGGTGAACAGAGGCACACTTGTGGGTAAGACCTTGCTCAGGGGTCTTAGCACAGTGGGGTTCTAACTGGGATTTGAACACACAACCTCCCGATCATGAGTGCAGCACTCTAACCACTACGCCACTGGCCCCAGGGGGTCAGAAAAAGAGCTCTGAAATCGTGATCAGTGATTTGTGCGTGGAGAAGCTGACTTCAATAATTTTCTGGATTCCCTCAGAATCGTGGGCAGCACATCTGCCTAACAGCAAGAAGGTTCTGGGTCCAAGCCTGGCATGTCTGTTTGGAGATTGTATGTACTTCCTGTGCTTACATGGGTTTCATCTGGATACCCCCCCCCCCCCCCACCAAAAAAAAGTCCATCGGGCCATTACAAATCGACCTCAGGAGGGGGCAATGGTCTAGCAAGCTGTTCTAAGCGTATAATGCCTTCACCCAGTGTCGGCTGAGTTAGGCTCCAGTCTGCCCATGATCCGAGAAGGATTCAGCGTTTCTGCAAATGAGGATAATATGATGAGAATCTCAGGCCTGAGAATTCTTCACCTTTTCCTCCCGAAGCACTTCACAGCCATCAGAGCTTACTCTGTTTCACTTGAACAAAGTGGCTTTATGTGAATTACAGTGTGGCCGCCACACCGCAGCCCATTTCTCCCTCATTCATTTTTAATAACGTGGTTCAGCATCTCACTCTCGGTGAGAACACAGCCACAGGCCTCCAAGGACCGTTTCCTGGCCTTGCACTGAGAACTTCCTGTCCCATTCTGTCCTGAGCTGTCAGCACACAAAAAAGCCTTGCTGTAATCAGCAACAGGACAAATACAGAGCGCTCGCTCTCGCCGGCGTCTGTTCTCTGCTGTTAAGATTGTGTGTTGTCCCTCACTGGTGACAGGCTGCAGGGATCCCCACGACTGCGGATTAACAGATTAAACATATCACAGTGTCTCTTTGCGACCAGGAGACAGACTTTGATGAGGCGGGCCATTAGACAAACCCACTACAATCAGCTCATGCCGCAACAGCGTCTCACGAACTGAAATCAGAAAACAGAACGTTGCTCAGCCTGCCTTTAGTTAAATCTGTTAAAAATAAGGGGTGTGGCATGTTCTTCAAAGAAGGATTGGAATTACCTAAAGTTCCCCGCAGGGTTTGATTTTTTTTTTTTTTTTTTTTTTTTTTAAAGATGGAAAAAAAATAACAGCAAGCCTTTTTTAAATTTATTTTAAGGAGGGAAGCACAGCAGTTAGCACTTTTTTCTTCATGACAGTAAAGTCCTGTGGGCAAGGCCCGTGTTTACCTTGTGTACGCATGGCTTTCCTCTGGGTGCCCAGGGTTCCTTCTAGGCATGTGGAGGTTACATATTCTCTTTCTGCTTGTATGGGTTACCTTTAGGTCCTCCGGTATCCTTCCTCAGTCTAAAGCAGTGCTTCTCAAGTATTTTCTGTGGCGCCCCCTCAAGAAAGAAAAAAACAATTCAAGCCCCCCCACCCCCACCCCGCGAGCGACTATAAATAGTATTATTTGTCTGTAAAATTGTTATTAGTACACCTCTGCATAACATTGTATCTTTATTAACTTTAAAAACAAAAAAGAAAAATATAGTTCAACTTTCAATAAAGAAAAACTTCATTAACATTGTTTTTTAATCTGTTATATTAAAAAAAAAATCCTTATTCAAACTCATTTTACTTATTTATGTCTTAATATCTCCGTCTCTCTTCGTTCCTGAAATGTTTCCGTGTTGTTTCTTGAGGGGTTGTTTACTGCACGTCATATCGTTTGCTCATGCGAAAAACCGCTACACCATAGCATGACAATGAAAGCACCACTGCCAACTACTGGAGTGGAGGTGCAATTACACTTAATTCTAGTACACTATTCCAGAAAAGCATGTTCTCCAGGGTCATACACGCCCCCCCCTCCCTGGCATCACACTGTGCCCCCCAGGGGGGGGGGGCGCACCCCACTATTTGAGAAGCACTGGTCTAAAGACATGCACATTAAGCCAAATGGCTGTTTCAAATTGCCCCAAGGTATGTGTGTTTGTGTGTGTGTGTGTGCGTACTTGGCCAGTTTTAATGTATATAATGAGCTTTGGGTAAAGATAGGCATATGATGTAATTAAAGGTCAGGTGTGAGCAACAGTCATGTCTTTCTATTGTATTGAGGCTGTGCTTCTTTGCAAAAGGAATTTCACTCTGAAGGTCATACAGCGATGATGCACACACAGGTACTGTGCATACTGATGCACCACGAACAGGAAGAAGTCAGTGGGGCAAACAGAAAGAAGTATTTTAGCATGCAGTCCACTGCATTGCTCTGAGTGTAAGTGTCATGAAAGCATCTCTGTGCTTTTATTTTATCGCAGGTTAATACAGCCATGCATGAGGCTAAGCTGGTGGAGGAGTGCGACGAGCTGGTAGAAATCATTCGCCAGAGGAAACAGGTCATCGCTGTCAAGATCAAAGAGTCAAAGGTACGCTAGCCCACACTCATGCGCCTTCAAGACACCCGTAGGAAGTTAATTGCAAATCTGAGTTGACCCTAGAGGCGCTGCGTCTGGCTGTGCTTGTGCTTCGCATGCCAATCAATTACATCTAAAACAGGCTATTATGTGTTCAGACTAAATGACATGATGCAGCTTAAAGTTACTTCAACCGTACAAAAGCAACGAATTATTAGAAACAGGTTTTTAAAGAGCGTTGGCTTCTCACAAGCTTCAGTTTCTTTTTTGTCTTTATGTACCCATCTGTGCTCGCTCCCCAGCAACCTGTCAAATAGAGAGGCCCATATGGAGACGACAGCTCTGAGCTTACTCTCAAAACTCATCTCGAGATCTGTGTCAGTAGAAGGGAGGATGCCGGACCAGTCACTTGCCTTCTGTTTGTGTTTTTTATGTATTATTATTATTATTATTATTATTATTAAAAGGGGGAGGGATTGCTCAGGAGCCTTCTGATAACTAAGCAAAATATAGTCCTTTTTTATGCATCTGCCTCCTTGGGGACGTCTCTAAGGGCTTTTATTGCCTGCTTTTAGAAACCTAGAGAGATGGGTGTTATTGTGTTTGAGTGCTGAGAGGTGCAAGGCTTGAAGGAGAAAAATGATAGTCAGAGAGGAAGTGAAAAGAAGAAACAATGCTCATGCGAGACCAATGGGATTCGGCAGGGAGGCAGGCTCAGGTTCATTCCAGCCTGGCATGCCATGTTGGTTCCAGCCATGTGAGATCACTTAACAAGTATCCTCTGGTGAGAAGAAACAGCACTTCACTAATACCAAGCAACAAGGCCGGTTCATAAGATCTTTAGTGCACCACAGACACCAAAGGACAAGTTTCAGTTCTTTGCTCTAGTTGTTATTTCAAGCAAACTAGCACTCGGTGTTATATGTACATGACTTGACTTGTTGAGTAATGCTAGTATTTTGGATACTAACAGTTTTTTTTATAATGATGATGATCATGATTTAACTGGAATTAGAAACTGGAAAAAATGGAGATGTTCTAAAGCTTTTGACTGTTGGATCAATAGAATCATAACATACCCACAGTCTCACAGCTCACATTTTTCCTGACATGCACAAGTCAGTTGCTAATCATTCAGTACTCAAACAGTGTATGAGAATCTTTAGGCTTTTTTTGCGCCCTTGGTTGCACTCAGGCAGGGCTGGTGGTGTAGTGGTTAGGGTGCTGCGCTCATGATCGGGAGGTTGTATATTCGAATCCCAGTTAGACCCCCACTGTACTAAGACTCCTGGGCAAGGTCTCAACCACAAGTGTGCCTCTGTTCACCCAGCAGTATAAATGGGTACCAGTAAAAATATACTGCGAAGGTAACCTGCGATGGACGAGCATCCCATCCAGGAGGAGTTGAACTCCTAGTCACTTCTTCTTCTTTTCCTTTCGGCTGTTCCCTTCAAGGGTCGCCACAGCGAATCATCTGCCTCCTTCTCACCTGATTCTCTGCATCTTCTACTCTTACACCAACTACCTTCATGTCCTCTGTCAGCACATCCATAAATCTTCTCTTTGGTCTTCCTCTAGGCCTTCTGCCTGGTAGTTCCAACCTCAGCATCCTACTACCAATATACTCACTATCCCTCCTCTGTACATACCTTCCTATCACACCAGACACTGTTCTCCAACCATTCCAACCTGCCTGCACACACGTCTTCACCTCTTTTCCACACTCTGCATTGCTCTGGATTGTTACGCCTGAGTACTTAAAATCCTCCACCTTCTTTATCTCTGCTCCCTGTAACCTCACCGTTCCTCTTGGGTTCTTGTCATTCACACACATGTATTCTGTCTTACTGAGGCTAACCTTCATTCCTCTCCTTTCCAGGGCAGACCTCCCCTCTCTAGATTTTACTGCACTTGTTCTCTGCTTTCACTACAGATCACAATGTCATCTGCAAACATCATAGTCCATGGGGAATCTTGTCTAACCTCGTCTGTCAGCCTGTCCATCACCATAGCAAACAAGAATGGGCTCAGAGCTGACCCTTGATGCAGTCCCACCTCCACCTTGAACTCTTCTGTCACGCTGACAGCACACCTCACCACTACATGTCCTGCACCACTCGAACATACTTTTCTGCCACGCCAGACTTCCTCATGCAATACCACAGTTCCTCTCTCGGCACCCTGTCATATGCTTTCTCCAGGTCCACAAACGCACAATGCAGCTCCCTCGGACCTCCT
Source organism: Plotosus lineatus (assembly GCA_024760905.1). Classification (NCBI taxonomy): domain Eukaryota; kingdom Metazoa; phylum Chordata; class Actinopteri; order Siluriformes; family Plotosidae; genus Plotosus; species Plotosus lineatus. The sequence continues at coordinate 65,523,851 of CM045733.1, read as the reverse complement.
CTGTACTTCTCCTTTAACAGCCTCAACGCAAACACTGCATCTGTGGTGCTCTTTCTTCGCATGAAACCAAACTGTTGTTTACAAATCTGCCCTTAGTCTAGCTTCCACTATTCTTTCCCATAACTTAATCGTATGGCTCATCAACTTTATCCCTCTGGAGTTGCCACAACTCAGCACGTCTCCCTTGTTCTTAAAAATGGGCACTAGCACACTCCTCCTCCATTCCTCCGGCATCCTTTCACTCACTATGTCCTTGTTGAATGTTCTTGCCAGAAAATCTACTGCTACCTCACCGAGACACTTCTATATCTCCACCGGTATGTCATCAGGACCAACTGCCTTTCCACTCTTCATCCTCTTCTTCAACTCTTCAAAGTACTCTTTCCATCTTCCCAGCACACTTCTGTCATCAGTAAATACATTTCCCACTCTGTCCTTAAATCACTATAACTTGCACGTCCTTCCCATCTCTATTTCTCTGCCAACCTGTATAAATCATTTTCTCCCTCCTTACTGTCCAACCTATCGTACAACTCATCATACGCCCTCTGTTTGGTCACTTCACGGTATGGAAACCGGGGATAAACATCGGCCTGGTGAGCCACTATGGCTCGGGTGTAAAAGGCCCAACAGACTTTACCTTTACCAGTTGCACTCAGGGGGCAAGGGTGGCCTGGTGGTAAAAGTGCTGGATCCTAAGGTTGGGGGTTCAAGCCCGACTCTCAACGGATTGTCACTGTTCCCCCCCAGTGCAGATAACTGAGTTGTCAAAGGCCGGCCATGTCTCTCACTGTCTATGGTGTGAGGTTCATGTAAAGCAGTGCTTCTCAATTATTTTCTGTTACGCCCCCCCTAGCAAGAAGAAAACAATTCGCGCCCCCCCCACCACCCACTTTCCGCCGCAACTATAAATTATAACTTTTTTCTATAATATAGTTACAGGTATATCTCTTCATTATATCGTATCCTTGTTAACATAAATAAAACAAAAGAAAGAGATATAGTTCAACTTACAAGAATAACTTTTTAAACATTTTTTATTAGTCTGTAAAAGAAAGTGCATCAATTTGCCTTAAATTTAAAAATAATAATATCCTTGTTACATTTTGACAAACTTACCACACCATTTGCTGCTGAAAATAAAATCAATAAATAATTAATTCAAATTGACTTCAGAAACATTAACTCAGGAGCACAATATATAAACACTTTAACCTACAAAACAAGAACAAATAGAACAATTTGTGCTGATTTTTTTCTCAAAATGAGGAAGCCAAGATTAATGGCTACAATGAGCACGTTTTGCAGCGCACAGCTTCTCAAAGCGAGGTTTGAAGCATGACACTGCAACTCTCAGCTCCTGCTCAATGTTTAGCTGGGACCTGTACTTGGTCTTCAGTGCAGCAACAGCGCACAATGGGCAATGAGGGCGCCACTGCCAACTACTGGAGTGGATGTGCAATTACACTTTCTTGTAGTACGGCGGAAAAAAAGCATGTTCTCCTGGGTCACACGCGCCCCGGGGGGCGCGCCCCACTATTTGAGAAGCACTGATGTAAAGGAATCATTGCTGATTTTCGACAAGAGTAGCTGCATAGCCGTCAGTGTTTCTGCCTTGCGATGGCCTGGTGAGCTGGCCAGGGTGTACTCTGCCCTCACCCGGAGTCGGCCGGGATGGGCGCCAGCTTCCCCGTGACCCTAATTAGGATTAAGCGGTTACAGAAAATGAATAAGTGGCACTCAGAATAGCCGGAATAGTCACTGTTTTAAGCAGGAGATGCTGAAAACCCAGGCAGCAGATGTACTGATAATCTGCAACTCTGGCTGCTGATCACATCAAGTGACACTGATTTAATATGATGGGTCTCGGGAAGCATGAAAATACTGCAGAAATGATGTCACTGACCTTTCAGACTGGCCCTTAAAGCAAGTATTGAACAACAGGACCCGGTCGAGTCAGGTGGAAACCGTACCTTTATACTAAACAAGCCAGTCCAGTGCTGTAGTCCTCCTTCTCCGCACCATGTATATAATTGATCTCTGTATTCGAAGGGATACACCGTCTATCCCACTTTTGTCCACGAGAAAATAATTGTTTTACTAATGTCACAGTGTATTGACTGCTTTCGCAAGAACATAATCAGTCTCAGTGTCAACAAGCTTGTTTAAGCAGGTCTGGGGTGTGTGCATAGCAATGTGGCCTGGCTTGCCAATTTAGCACCCGTTTCCCACAGGTTTTAAAGGCGAGGAATGGAGTCAGAAAGAGAAAACAATAGTAATAATAAGAAGCTCCATTGTGAATTTGGAAGAGGCATGTGTTTTTCTGCGAGAGAACAATGCATACCACTGTTCGTCTAGACACAAACATGCAGTGGGAGAATATTATCTGCATGGTTAAAGCTTTATCTGGAAAACAACAGAAATATTTCCAGCTGTTTCCAGCTGTGGTGCATTTTCATTTCTAAAAGACAGTCCGTGCTAATGGATATCACGAGGTCTTTTAGGACAAGGCCTGTCTTAGTCACTGAGCACTTTAATAGGTCCGGATACACAAACTAGGAAAGGAAGTGTTTATGAAGATTTGATCAGGTACACCGCTGAACAGATTTATTACACCATCTGTCATACATGGGTGGGGGGAGTTTGTGTTAGTTGAAGATAAGCAAATTGAACAAATTAATTCGGTGTAAAATGCAAAATTCTATTCAGCATGGCCTCTTTTGGACAAATCCCATACTTGTAAGTGGAATCAAATGAGGAATCTTGGCCAGTCTTTTTTTTTTTTCCTCTCTCTTTCTCCGTTCCAGATTGCTGGCTTTTATTCAGATAATGTCTACACGTGGTAATGTAGTGGTTATCATGTCCGCATCACAGCAAGAAGCTCCCGGGTTCGATTCCTGTGCTCGGAGAGGATGTTTCTGTGTGCAGTTTGCATGTTCTCACCCTGCTTCCATGGGCTTCACCTGGTTTCCTCCCACAATGCAATAACGTACACGTTAGCTGTCCCAAATTGCCCGTATGTTTGAATGTGCAGGCCCTGCGATCTTCTGACGAACCGTTCAGTGTATTCCCTGCCCTGACCCAGTGTCGGCTGAGATAGGCTCGAATTTAGTTCAATGGTTGTAATCGTTGTCCTCTGTATAGATGAATCCATGGACAAAGTCTCACAACCGTTACAGGTGTTCTCGTGAGGCAGTTCAATGTGATGAAGGAAGTATTTTGCATAGATGCTGTGTTGGTGAGATATTTTTGAGCATTAAAAATCTAACTGAAGGACATTATCATCAGTCAAGTGGAAACCAGCATTTTTAATCAATTTTCTTATTAGCCTGAAGCTTACACAGTGATCATATTCTGGATGGTTGAGCAAACAAAGGTCTTAAAAGGCTGATTCACAGCATTTCTTTGCAGGATTCAGTTCTGAATACTAAAGGAAGAGGTACTGGGGGAAATTGTGCTTCTGAATTATAACTGTGTGTGTGTATATGTATATATATATATATATATATATATATTTTTTTTTTTTTTTTTTTTTTTTTCCCATTATTCCGGTCATTGTGCTTTTGGTGTGCAGTGTTGTTCACGGCCTGTGTGTTCATGCCTCAGGCAGGCACTACAGAGCAACCAACCACCACTGGTGAGGTTTTGTTTATCCAACCAGAATGTGCTCCAGTGGAGTCATAGATATCCCACAGAAATCGCTAAGACTCTGGTGTGTGTCTATGCGAGTGAGACTCTGAAGACAAGCAAGTGACCTGCATACTGTACTTTGGAAAGGAACAGATCTGTGATATTGAAGTAACTTTTCTCAAGTTGAAGGATGGGGTAAGCCTAGGACTGCTAGACCTTGAGCGAACGCTTCAGTATCACCAGTTACATTGGTGGGGCAAGTACAAAGAAGCCACTACTTGGAGAAGGCACCTTCCTAGCCTGCCAGTCGAAGGCAAAGGAAGGAAGGGAAGGCCCAAGAAGACCTGGGAGGACTGATGGAGGAACAATCCGAAGATTTCAAATTTGGACGCAGTAGATGTGCATGACAGAAAGACATGGAGAAAGGCAATCTGTCTTGCGGCATTCAACCCAATGGCAGTGGCGGCTTATTGGATAAGGCGATGGGTTACTGATCCATAGATCACACTTCGCTCCCTACTGTTGGGCCCTTGAGCAAGATCCTTAACCCTCAATGGCTCATTTGTATAAAAATGATAATTGTGAGTCACACTGGATAAAAGCGTCTGCCAGACGCTATAAATGTAAACCCTCAGTGATGTGGAATGACGTAACAGGCTAGTCGGTGAATTTATCTGTTGCACTGTGCGTAGCATGTTTGGGTTTTGTGTATGTGTGTGTGTGTGTGTGTGTGTGTGTGTTTGACCCATTTGCCCCAGCCTTTCATAGCTCAACTACTGAGACAAGAATTAAGAGGAGTCTCGGCTTGTTTAGACATGAGTGAGAGTCAGCGCTGAGAAAGACACACTGAGAAAGACACAAAAAGAAGACAAGTCATCCTCTGCCTTTTTAATATTAGGCTGAAATATGTTTTTTACAAGGATGGCATGGTGGTGAAGTGGTTAGCACATCTATCTCACAGCAAGAAGGTCCTGGGTTCGATTCCCAGCTTGGGAGATTTTGTGTGGAGTTTGCAGGTTCTCCCCGGGCTTGCGTGAGTTTTCACCCACAGTCCAAAAACATGCACATTATGCTACTTGGCTGTTCCGAATAACCCCTAGGTGTGAGTGTGAGTATGGATGGTTGTGAGTGTTGGTTTTGTGATGGCCCGGCAAGCTGTCCTAGGTGTACCCCGCCCTCGCCCGGAGTCGGCTGAAATGGGTGCCAGCCACCACGCGACCATAATTGGGATTAAGCGGTTCATGAAATGAATGAATGAATGAATGTTTCCACAAAAGTGCATCCAGAATAATACTGTAGTGTGTAGAACCGCTATGAGCACCTCGTGATGATGCGGCGCACACACACCACTCAACCTGCTGAAAGTGGGACTTGAACCCACAACCTTGGGATCAGTGATCTAGCGCCTTACTCCCGAGCCACCACTAACCATGAATTGAATTCTGTTTACAAACTATAATAGTCAGTGAAGCTCGATGTAGACCCGGGTCCTTTAGTGCCATGGCCCCTAAACGACCCGGGTTCTTTAGTGCCATGGCCCCTAAACTCTGGAACGCTCTTCCCCAGTCTCTCTGTGACTGTCACTCTTCTTCTTTCTCTACTTTTAAGTCTGAATTAAAGATGTTTCTCTTCTGGGAATCTTGCTCATCCTTTACTGCTTAGTCTGCCTGTTTCATGGTTTTTTTTATTCCTCTATAAAGCGACCTTGAGTTTTATTATTGTTATAGTTATGCAATACTGTAGTACTATGTGGGGCAGTACAGTGGTGTAGTGATCAGCATGTCCATGTCACAGCATCAGAGTCCTGGGTTTCGACTCTTGGGCTCGCGGTTCTGTGTGAAGTTTGTGCTTGGATGGTTTTCCTCCTGATACTCTGGTTTCCTCCCACAGTCCAAAGTCGTCTAATGGACTGTTCCAAATTGACCCTAAGCGTGAGTGTAAGTGTGAATGGTTGTATACGTGTGTGTCGGCCCTGCGACGATATCACGAGCTGCTCAGGGTGTACCCCGGCCTTACCCCAGTGTCAGCTGAAATAGGCTCCAGCCTTTTTTTTTTTTTTTTGCACTGATTCTGTGAAAAGATAACCGATCGATTGTGAAGCGCCACCCACCGACATCATAGTATAAACTAAATGACTAATGATGCGAATTCATCCAGGTTCTTACAGATTTTCTGATCCGACACCGTGACCCACGTGAATCATACAGATCCATTAAAATGATTTTGTTAGTTTGAACTCAGACTGTATAATTCTACACCTGTGCAGGTGTGCACCATGCTGTTTTAAGTTTAGTGAAGCCCTCTTCCCGCTCCTGCGCTAATGCACCTGTGTCCCTCAGTCGATCCGGCTCATAAATCAGCCGTAGACCGCAAGATCGGATACTTTCGGTTATATGCAGTGCCAGGGAGGCCAATGGAGAGAACCAGCGGAATATCCCACGGGCCACAGGCTGGTGACCCAATACGTTTTATGTCTGCTTGATAATTTGAAATCACTTGTTGCAGTGTAGCCTGTAGGCAGCTGCTCTTTGGGTCACATAGTCACATCGTCAGGTTGACAAATGCGCATGCAGCTCCCCTTACAGCACACAATGAGAGCAGCCTACTGAGATCCTGAACCGAGTGCTGTGTGATCACCCCGGTGCAAATAATATAAATGCAAATTACCTGCAAGTTCGAGGCAGCCCATTTTACCTTCATCGCCGAGATGCTTTCGGTATAACAGTGTTATTCATTTTAGCATCAAGGAATTTTCAAATCATTGCAGGAATATTTATGAATGACTGATTTGGTTAATTTCAAATTGCCTATTTGGCCTTCAAGTGGGAAAGATATTTAGTAGTCCGTGAGAAGCCCTATTCATATTTGCATACTAGTGGTCTACTGTGTACCTTTATCAGTAGGCGTAGAGTATTAAATATAAAAGCAGCTCTGCAGAAAGGAAATAAGCTGGAAGTAATACTAGAGTTATTTATGTGTAAAAATTTGTCACCAGAATGGTGTGAGTCAACCTACACCATTGATAATGCCTCCATTTAAAATGAGGTACAGTGGTACCTCACCTTACCACAGTACCAGCACACGAAAAATCCAGGTTACGAAAGACATTTTCCAAAATTTTTTGTCTCTGCATACGAAACAACCTCTCCTTACGAAACGAGTAGTCAAACGCGCCATTCAAACATTAAAACAATGCACGAGGTGCTTTCCCATTGACTATCTTCCAACATCCCGCCCCGCTGGCCTTCCATTGGCTAGGAGGGATGACACAGCTCTCTCATCATTGGCTATTATGGAGCTGCATCCCCCATAATGCTTTTCGTGTAAAGGACAAAGTTACTGGTTTTTGACTCAGGCTTTTAACCTTCCATAAATATTTGTAAGATTATAACTCTGCTAAGAAGACATAGTCAACACACACACGTGTGTGTGTGTGTGTGTGATTTCCGGTGTGAGTGAAAAGAAGAAGCGGGCTCATGATATCGCAAAGGAATTTGGCCAAACGCGTCTAGCATCGGTACGATATTGAAGCAGAAGGAGGCCTTAAAAAGTATACCTTTATAATTTTTAAAGGGTTTAGGGGGTAGTATTGGGGGCCTTGGAACGAATCACGCGTTTTACAAGTAAAATGCGGTTCAATTTACGAAAAATCCAGATTAAGAAATTAAGAATTTCATAAGGTGAGGTACCACTGTGTGTGTGTGTGTGTATATATATATATATATATATATATATATATATATATATATATATATAAATAATGTTTGCCACTTTCAATTTTTTTTTTTTTCAATTTTTCATTCATTTTCTAAGCCGTTTAATCCTAATTAGGTCGCGGGGTGGGTGGGTAGGTGGGATACACCCCGAACCTGACCTCGCCAGACTAATTCAGGACCAACACGCATACAAACATTCACACTTAGAATCACCCCTAAGGGAAATTCGAAACAGCCAATCAGCCGACTGGGCATGTTTTTTGCCTGTCAAAGGAAACCCACGCAAGCACAAGAGAGAGCATGCAAACTCCACACAGAAACACCCGAGCCCGGGAATCAAACCCAGGACCTTCTTGTCGTATTGCAGATATGGGGTGGGGGTGAGGTGTGGCGGGCTGCTGCACTCTGGGTTTTTTTTGTTGTTTTTTTTTTTTTGACAATCACATCCCAGATTATACCTCGTGCCACCGTCTTGCCCTCCCTATTCAATTTTTATATATGAATTCAGTTTCTATTGGCGCTCACTACCCAGATTACTCATTTATTATCAAAACAGGTAACACTGTGCAGCTGTTGCCGTGGACATCCCCGGGTAAAAAGTCAGTCCCACTCCAGCATATCAAGATTATTCCTTGTGATGTGTCTCACATACAGCTGAGGGGGAAAAAAACATCCTCATTAAAAAATGGCCTCTTATTTTTTTGCTCTGATTGTTTGTTTATAAAATATAGGTCTACTTTGATTTTTCAACTGATGAGTCAGATGATTAGGTATTGATTCATTTTTAATTGCCGTTACATTTACACACACACAGAAAGGGGTGCAGGCCATTGCGGCTGGGCGTGGGGTAGGGTGCTGGGCGTGGGGTGGGGGGGCTGCACTTTGCTCTCCACTCCTCTTTTTTTTTCCTTTGACAATCACATGCCAGATTATATCTTGCAGGAATGTTGGGTTAATTCCTTTTGTATTGTGATAGATGAAATAGTGTGTGTGTGTGTGTGTGTGTGTGTGTGTGTGTGTGTATCTTTGTAGGTGATGAAGCTCCGTAAGCTGGCTCAGCAAATTGCGAACTGTAGACAGTGTCTGGAACGTTCCAGCGCTCTTATCACACAAGCTGAGCAGAGTCTAAAAGAGAACGACCATGCTCGCTTCCTCCAGACTGCCAGAAATGTGGCAGAGAGGTGAAGTATATACATAAACATATACGCTCTTTCTCTACACCATTCAGCATCTCCCTGCAACTTTTTTTAAACGTCGGCACATTTAATAGTCTCTGAGCACTGCAGATCATGGTCTGCATTCAGCACTATCAATATTTTGAGCACATGCTCACACCGGATATGCCATGGCATCTGCAAAGTCTCATGGATCGGCACAAATGCTTCAATGCTGCACCAAGCTTCTTCCCGACAGTTTCAGCTTGATGTGTATAGAATCTACAATAGTACATCCTTCTATAGCACTCTGTGATCATGACATCATCAAATTATGCTTTCAAGACACCGATCAGATTTAATCTTTCTCGCATACCAAATACCTACAATACTGCAGTGAGGATTTATATGACTGTGTGCCAGATACAGTTTTATCAAAGTCATCATGGACTGGCTGTGAATTGAATCCGTATGTCGACACCCCCCCCCCCTTTTTTTTTTTTGAACACAAGGCCAGTGTTGAAATACTGGAGTGATTTACACAGCAGCCAATCGCATTCAAGGTTCACCGCACTAAGCCTGTATTTAAGACAAGTTCACAGTACCTTAGCAAACTATATTGTGGGGCCGGTGGCGTAGTGGTTAGGGTGCTGTGCCCACGATCGGGAGGTTGTGTGTTCAAATCCCAATTAGGCCCCCACTGTGCTAAGACTCCAGGGCAAGGACTCAACCACAAGTGTGCGTCTGTTTACCCAGCAGTATAAATGGTACCAGTAAAAAAAATATACTGGGAACGTAACCTGTGATGGACTCGCGTCCCATCCGGGAGGAGCTGAACTCCTAGTCGCTTCACGCAATGGAAACCGGGGATAAACACCGGCATGATGAGCCACTATGGCTCGGGTATAAAAAGCCCAACAGACTTTACCTTACCGAGCAAGCAAATTATAGCCTGTATCTCATGGAGCGGCTTTCTAATGTTTCCTACTTTTTTGCATCTGTTTGGGAACCTTTTGGACCCTTTTTTTTCCAAATTCAGGGTAAAATACCAGGTTAAAAAAAAAAAAAAAAAAAAAAGGAAATTTCTTGGAATTGAACCACTCAACCCTATAAGAAAGTGAGCAAACCCTCCCCAGATATAGAACATGGACTTCTAGTATATGAAAATGTATTTCTGTCAAGAAGAAGACACAATACAATCCAACACTGAAGAACCCCGATTTGGAAAGACGGTCACATGACCAAGACCATATCCAAATCCCACTCTGTTGGAAATGAATTAACTAAAGCATAAACATACGGTCAAACCATGTTCATTAATAACAAGATCTGTCCCCAGAGGGAGACCTGTACTTTATAGACTTCGTTTATTTATAGCGAAGCAAGTCCCGTATGGGATAAATCGTTAAAAATATTATTAGTTCTCCCATAAATGACTAGCAATTAAATTAATTGTATTTTAACAGGACGACGCAGTGGTAAGCATGTCTGCTTCACAGCAAGCCGGCCTGGGTTTGATTTTCCAGCTCAGGGGCTTTTCGTGTGGAGTTTGCATGTTCTTCCTGTGCTTGCATGGGCTCGGCTTCCTCCGAGTCCTCCTGTTTCCTACACAGTCCAAAAACATGCACAGTTGGCTAATTGACCGTTCCCAGTCACCCCTGGGTATGAGAGTGTGTGTGTGTGAGTAGTTGTATGAGTGTTGGCTTTGCGATGGCCTGGTGAGCCGTCTAGGGTGTACCCCACCCTCACTCAGTATTGGCTGAGATGGGTACCAGCCTCCTCACGCCCCTAATTAGGATTAAGTGCCTTAGAAAATGAATGAATGTGTGTCACCAAGATGTAGTACAGGGATCCCTCACTTTCCGTGGTTAATTGGGAACGAGATGTCCACGCGACCAGCGAGTTCCGCAAAGTAGGATCCACCCCACCCCACCCCTGCCCCCCGACTGAATGTATACATACATGTATATGTGTATATAATATCAATGAGTACATATTCAATGCTATAAATGCTCATAGTAACAATTAAACATTAAAAAAATGCATAAGATGTAAATAAAATATAAATACACACTCATAGACACGCGCGCAAAAATGTAGCTAGTTTTGATGGGAGGTTTTGGGTTGTTTTTTGTTTTGTGTTTGTTTAGTTTAGTTGTTTTGGTTTTTTTTTTGCAAAAATTTGCATTTTCCTTAACTTTTTCCTCTATTCTTCCTTAATTTCCTTATTTTTTTAATCCAATGAATATTTAAAAAAAAAAAAAAAAATGCGATGCATTCAAGCCGTATGAATTGAAGCGCGAAGTAGCGAGGGATCCCTGTATTGGTGTTAATACAGAAAGCTCTGTATACTGGTTTTGATTTTTGTGGGGCATTTTAATCTGCATAAATCCACATGGCGGAAACAACCTCTCACAGCTATGCCTTATGGTCATATTTCCAGCGGCAAAACCTATTTCCCGAATAACATCTGCTGTCTACCACCAGGGTGGCCCTACAGCCATGTGTGTGACAGTATACTCGTACTTGCGCCATGCAGTTCCATTTTCATTACTGTTATGATCCTCTTGAATTGTGCTTTCAGATGAGCTCGTAACTTGGCTGTCACAGTGAAATAGTGGCCTCAGTAAAAGTTTAACAGCGAGTAACGCTTGCTCATACCGTGCATCTATCTCTCTCTCCCCCTCACACTGACATCCAGGGTTGCCATGGCCACTGCCTCCTCACAGGTCCTCATCCCAGATGTCAATCTGAATGAGGCATTTGACAATTTTGCCCTCGACTTCTCACGAGAAAAGAAAATCCTGGAGGGCCTGGATTACCTGACAGGTGAGTCAGATACACAACTACAACATCACAAACTTTTTATTTTTATTTTTTTATTTTTTTATTTTCCCAGCAAAAATAAAACGTGGCTGACAAATAAACTGTATAATTTTGCAGCACCCAATCCACCATCTATACGAGATGAGCTCTGCACAGCCTCCCACGACACCATCACCGTGCACTGGACCTCGGAGGATGAGTTCAGTGTCACGTCTTATGAACTGCAATACACTATCTACACGGGCCAGACCAACTTCATCAGTGAGTACCGCATAAAAGTCCGGTGTGAATGAATGCTACGCCGTTTACACGTTCTGTATTTTCTCCGCAGCGTGCACAGCACTGTGTGGTAATGTGGAGAATAGGTGTTAAATTCTCTGTGCAAAATTAGAAATATGAGCTACCAAAGTCAAAAATGTGCTTCTGCAGTGCAGTATGAGATCAAGCTTTATGTAAGTCGTACTGCATGTTCTCCATTACATAACAAAGCTTCTTGTGAGGTCCGCCTTCCAGAGGGTTCGTTACTGACAAGTTAAACTTTGCAGCATCAGAAATTCCCTCTAATGAGCAGTTTATGATCACCGACTAGTGCCGCGCCATTCATTAAAATTCGTGTCAATGAAGGTCTTATTTTTGGAGATGTCAAAACACTCGACATTATCTTGGCAGAGGAAACGGTTTGAGAGGAGGAGAAAGTGAGACCTGCAATCCAGAGGCCCAGTTCCAGAGTGGCACTCAAACAGCACCGCTTCTTCCACACCACACTCATGAACACGCCTACACGAACACACACTGTGCTTATCTCTCCTTTACCCCGCCTCACTTTTTTTTTTTTTTTTTTTCTCCTTCTCCCACACTTCCCCCCCCTGCCCTTTCACTATTTTCCTTTCTTTCCATCGGTCTCTGATCTGTTCTCTCACTCCGCTGGAGTGAGCTGTGTTCATCCAGTTAACAGCAGCACAGAAAGTACTTTTTTCTTTTTTAGCACATAATAGTCTGGGAGACTCGGGAGCACCGATCTGGCCACTGCTACTGCAACCTCCTCAGAGAATTCATGCCGAGAGGCTGAGAAACGGAGACGAATGCTTTCTTCGTGGATTGATGGCTTTTTCCATTGCTCTGTGAATGCAAGTGCTCAAGTGAAGCCACTAGCTGGATATTGGTAGCATAGAAATATGAGCCTTTCCCATTGCTTTTTTTTTTGCTACACATATATAAACCATTCAGAACATATTGACATTTTGTGTTTTTTAATTTATTATTCTTATTATTATTATTATTATTTCTCACCAAATCAGAATTGAGACCCAGGTCTGATTTTAATAATCTGTGGATGGCTGCTCTATATAACGATTTCTTTATCTGTTTTTGAAAAGATTTTTTTTCTAAGTAAATTTAACAGGAAAAGCATGGACGAGATTATAAAATATTCAAAAGGCTCCTCTGATTTGATTGCACAATGCTTCTTATTGCTATTAATTATCACTGATTTTAAAACCTTTTAGGATTTTCAACCTTTTATTGTTTGTTTGTTTGTTTTCTTTACTCTAGTTTTAGTTTCTCATATACTGTACAGGGAACCCTCACTTTCCGCAGTTAATTGGGACCGAGATCCCCACATGACCACCGAAGACACCCCCCCCCCAACTGACCTATACGTACATGTATATGTGTATATCTCCTCTTCTTCTTTTCCTTTCGGCTTTTTCCCTTTCTCGGGAGTCGCCACTATAATATCAATAAATACATATTCAATGCTATCAACACTTATAATAACAATTAAACATTTAAAAATAAGGCACAAGATATATAATATAAATACACACATACAGATGTGCACAGATGCGCGTGCACGCACTCCGATGCGCACCTCACAACAATGTAAGTAGTTTTAACGGGAGGTTTTGGGTTGTTTTTTGTTTTGTGTTGGTTTAGAGGTTTTTTTTTTGTTTGTTTTTGTTTTTTTTGCTGAATTGGCCTTGTTTTAGTGGCATTTTCCTTAACGTTTTCCCCTATTCTTCCTCAATTTCCTTATTTTTTTTATGAATACAGTCGGCCCCCTACTTACGAACACCCCTGGGTACGAAATCCCCGGGTCGAGAGCAACCCCCTCTTACGAAAAGAAATTTAAAATTCAAATGCGCCAATCAAAATTTCACACGATGCGCGAGTTGCTCTCTCATTGGCTGTTTTTCAACATTCCGCCCCGCTGGCCTCCCAGATAGAGACAGAAGGAAGCTTAACTCTTTAGTTTAGTTTTTTAAGTTGTTTAATTCAGTAAATGTTTAATAAATGTGGGCGCATTTGAGCTTATCTGGAATTCCGATCCCTCAAGGAATTAAGTTAAAGTTGAGTTTGGACCTCCCTGTCAAGCAGGGAATGCGCTTTGAATTCCACGTCTTGTGGGCATGGCCCACAGCGCGAAAGAGAGCGACAGCGAGAGACAGGGGTGTGTGTGTGTGTGTGTGTGTGTTAATGAAAAATGTTTAATAATGGTTTAATTAATAAATATATTAATAAAATGGTTTAATATGTGAATAAAATGTTTAAATTGTTGAATAAATAAATAATTTTATTTTACTTTTAACACATATTTCTTACAAAATTGGTGTACTTTTATCACTTTTAAAAGGTTTATGGGGTTTATCCAGTCCAAAGGCTGGAGCCTTGGAACGAATTAGGCGTTTAAAATGTAAAATGCGACCCCTACTGACAAAATCCCCGCGTTACGAAAAAGGTTCTGGAACGAATCAATTTCATAGGTAGGGGGCCGACTGTATTTAAAAAAAAAAAAAAAAACGCGATGCACTGAAGCCACATGAATTGAAACACGAAGTAGCGAGGGCTCCCTGTACCTTGTTCTTCTCTAGAGGTCAGATATCAACAATCACACCTTTGGCACAGACACAAAGGTACCCCTCGGTGGCTAATTAAAAACTGCTCCAAAGGCAGCTACCTAAGCCCAATCTCGTACTAATGGGGTGGGAGTCGAGACGTGAAAAACTTCCTGTCTGTTGCTCGGGGACTGCACTCATCCATGCCCGTTATTAGCCCAAGCATGGAGGCTGGGTTAGCCTGCTGATTTTTTTTTTTTTCCCCCCCTTATTCGTGGGAGTGCAGGTGCTGTGTTAGAATCAGGCGTGATCACACCTGACCTGTGCTAATGCTCTTCGTTGTGATCGGGATTGCTTAGGATGGGGGCTGCATGCTAAGCCTGCAGTAGAAGGCACTCCAAGCCTGACAGGAGCACGTGTATGAAATACATCTTCCAAAAGTGGAGAGGTCTGGGGCCGGGCTGATCTGATACTAAGCAGGTAATTTTTCAGTGGGAAGAGTGATCTGATGAGCGTGGAGCTGAGAGCTGAGTCATATCTCAAGCTTAGTCATGAATAATAGGTTTATTTGTGTTTTGCTGTTTGATCATCATGCCAGGAGGCTTTATTTCACCTCAAAGCTGAGTTGAAATGAATCCTGCTTTTAACTCTTATGACAACACAATGTGCTATCAAAAGATAAACATGGATGATGCACAGAAAGGTGAGTACACTGAGAGCACTAATAGTCCTTTAGAATCAAAGTAATCCATCATTACACGGTGAAACCTCAGAGAGCATTTTACACGTGATGTAAACATTGTGATTAAACATTCTGTTCAATTGTAATGTATGGACATTGAACATTATTAATATTTTGTCGATGGGAGTTTCAAGCATGGCATGTAAGAAGTGAGTTTTAGGGAAAGCAGATTCAGTTCATTTTCTGTAACCGCTTAATCCTAATTAGGGTCACGGGGAGGCTGGCGCCCAGCCCAGCCGACTTCCTGTGAGAGCAGAGTACACCCTGGACAGCTCACCAGGCTATTGTAGGGCAGAAACACACTATGCAGCTATGCTTGTCGAAAGTCAGCAATGGTTCTTTTACATGAACCTCACACCATAGACAGTGGGAGACCCTTTACCATGAGGCCACCACTGCCCGGAAAGCAGGTTAATCAGAAATTCTGTCCATGGTAGCCTCGGTGCACGATGCGACAGAAGCAGTGAATAGATAAAAGTTGGGATTTTTATACCCGAGCCATAGTGGCTCATCGGACCGATGCTTATCCCCGGTTTCTGTAGCGTGAATCAACTAGGAGTTCAACTCCTCCTGGGTGGGACGCTAGTCCATCGCAGTTTACCTTCCCAGTATGTTTTTACTGGTACCCATTTATACTGCTGGGTGAACCGAGGCACACTTGTGGTTAAGACCCTGCCCAGGGGTCTTAGCACAGTGAGAGTCTTACTGGGATTTGAACACACAACCTCCCGATCATGAGCCCAGCACCCTAACCACTACACCACCGGCCCCATAAGCAGTGAATTGACATTCAGTTAAATGCTGGAACGGACCCTGGCCTGTTGACATCTCTCCATCCACTGTTCATTCATTCATTCATTTTCTGAAAGGTTTAATCCTACTTAGGGTCACGGGGAGGCTGGTGCCCATCTCGGCTGTCCCCGGGCGATGGCAGAGTACACCCTGGACAGCTCATCAGGCCATCGCAGGGCAGAAACACGCTGACGGCCATGCAGCTGCTCTTGACGACAGGCCAGCAATGGTTTGTTCACATGTCTCTCATTTTTAATTAGACCAGTGATGGCCTGGTGGTAAAGTGCCATCACTGCCCCCACTGTTGTTGTTTTTTTTTTTTAATACTATTTAAATTATATAGAGGAATGTCATGATGGCATAGTAATTAACATGTCCGCCTCGAGTCCCGGGTTCGGATATTTGTACGTGGAGTTTGGATATGCACTTGCGTGGGTGTCCTCTAGGTGCCCCACTTTCCTCCAACAGTCTAAAAACGTGCACAGTAGGCTGACTGGTGGTTCCAAATTGCCCCACGATGCGTGAGTGAGTGTGAATGGTAGTATGTGTATCGAACTGCAACGGCTTTGTAAGCCGTTCAGGGTGTACCTGCCTCAAAAAGTTGGCTGAGATGGCCAGCCTCTCCACGACCCTAATTAGGATTAATCGTCTTAAATGATACAAAAGACTCCTCTGTCCCGTAGACTTTGCCTCGGTGTAAGGTATAAAAGACGAGCATTATTTTAAATCTTAGATTTTCAAATATATGAAATGGCTCCGTTCAGAAAGCCTCCCACACATTCTGGTTAAATGTCAAAAAGTAAGTTATTTTAAAGCGGCTTCATGTTTGGAATAAATGACGATAGAGCTGTGGTGTAAGTCCCGGTGAGTGAGTTGTTTGTGTAGAATGGATAGCGCACAAAAACAACACCTGATTTTTTTTTTTTTTTTTTTTTCCCCTCCTTGCAGTAGATACTCTTGTCCGAGCCCTGTCGTTATGCACGATTAATAAACCCATTGTGAGCTGTCAGACTGAAGTGTTCCTCAGTGCTCAATCAGGTGCCTAATTAACCAGGATGATGTAATAATGTACACGTATCGTCACTGCCCCAGTTCATAAACAGAGAGATTGCTACAGGTTCCTTTATGGCACAGATATTCATGAATTGTAGAGAATAAAGGCAGAATCTTTTGAGGCCGCCGATGATAGAAGTTCGACTGAGTGTGACGTCACATTTCGAATCTCTGAGATTCACAATGCCATTCTGTTCATATGTACAGGGATCCCTCGCGACTTCAATTCATGTGGCTTCAGTGCATCTTAGGGGTTTTTTTTTTTTTTTTTTTTTTTTTTTTTAGTCATCAAATTAAAAAATATGGACGTTAAGGAAAATGCAACAAAAACAAGGCCAATTATGCAAAAAACAAAAAAAAACATCCAAAAAAAAAAAAAAACAACCCAAAATCCCCCCAACAAAACTACTTACATTTTTTACCCAGATGTGCACCTCACATAAAAATGTATGTGTACGTGTGTGTATTTATATTTTATTTCCATCTTATGCATTATTTTTGAATGTTTAATTGTTATTATAAGCATGTATAGCATTGAATGTGTATTTATTGATATTATATACACATGTACATGTATATATACGTAAGTCTGTGGGGGGGGGGGGGGGGGGGGGGGGTTTGATCCTAGTTTGCGGAATTCGACGGTCGCAGCGGGATTTCGGTCCCAATTAACCGCGGAAAGTGAGGAACCCCTGTATTGGTTGTAGAGTCAGTGCCATGTTATACATAAAGCACACCTGGTTCAACAGAAAAACATGTGCTATGTGTATGGAAAATTTCACTGTTGCTGCATCAAACACAGGGTTAGATTCACTGACAGGGATAGTGCGTCCCAGTATGCTTCAGATGTTGCCTCGTTTTTATTTCATCCTTTTATCTACCTACACACACATACACACACTCTCTCTCTCTATCTCTCT
This sequence comes from Plotosus lineatus, assembly GCA_024760905.1. Lineage (NCBI taxonomy): Eukaryota > Metazoa > Chordata > Actinopteri > Siluriformes > Plotosidae > Plotosus > Plotosus lineatus. Next base: position 65,506,184 of record CM045733.1, on the reverse strand, counting down.
CTCTCTCACACACAAACACACACATACTGAAAGAACAGGAGTGATAATCATACTGCCTGTATTGCCTCTACATTCAGTGTGATCTGTTTCTTTGAACTTCAAAGCAGACAGTGAACAAGAACTGGTGTCAGGACTGTAACCGCATACTGTAGTCCCTTTATTATCACTTTATAAAAAAAAGTTCTTTAAAATTCATTCATTCATTTTCTGAACCGCTTTGAAATCCTAATTAGAGTCGTGGGGAGGCTGGCACCCATCTCAGCCGACTCTGGACAAGGGCAGAGTACACCCTGGACAGCTCCCCAGGCCATCGCAGGTCGGAAACATGCTGACGGCTTTGCAGCTACTCTTTACGAAAGTCAGCAATGGTCCTTTTCCATGAACCTCCCACCATAGACAGTGAGAGACATGGCCGTGCTTTGATTACCCAGGTAGCTGCACGCGGGGTGGGGGGGGGCACAACCTTGTGGAGAGTGGGACTCGAACCCCCAACCTTAGGATCAGCGATCCAACACCCAACACCACTAGGCCACCACTGCCCCGTGTCCTGCGTAATTTGCTTTATTTATACCAAGTCTTTCCTGTTTATTTATATCAGGTGATGCAGTTATATCTTTCTTTTATAATGAATGTTTCTTGGTGAAAGTAAAAAGCCAGATTAAAAATTTTAATGATTTCCATTCTCTGGATGGAGGGTGTTGAGGATGATGTGAGTGATGGACGGTGACTGCTTTGTCTGCAGAAACGCTTTGAAAGTGCAGGTTTGATGCGGTTCAGCTGATGATGCAATGGAATGCTTTCGAGATATCGGCCATATTTGACATTTAATTTCAGTGATTTTTGTAAGTCAGAGTCCTAATCCCTAGAGCTGACATATAGTGATTGCTGGCGGTAAAGGACGCACGTCTATAGCTCATATTCTGAGAGTACTGACAGTCAGATTGATGTTTATGCAGCGATGTTCCCTGGAAATGCTCAGGAGAAGTCATAGCACCATTAGAAATTGGGTCTGCTAAGTCTATAGCTTGGTCTCTGTTTAGCCGAAACACACACCTCGGATCCACTGGAACCGATCGATATATCTGCAACACGATATATCTGACACAACCTTCTGTTCTTTCGTTGGCATTTTTATTGTGATAAGCAAGAAAGGTTTCACATGGCATTTATAAATACCTCTCTCTCTCTCTCTCTCTCTAGGCCTGTATAACTCTGTGGACAGTTGGATGATCGTGCCCAACATCAAACAGAATCATTACACTGTGCACGGGCTTCAGAGCGGCACCCGCTATATATTCTTCGTCAAGGCCATCAACCAGGCCGGCAGCCGCAATAGCGAGCCAGCACGCCTCAAAACTAACAGTAAGTTACCCACGACATCAAGGAAAATTACGAAATGTTAATAAGCAGAAACGTTAATTCGCCACATTCAAGTTTATTGTGCATATTGTTCAGAATATTCATCAGTTCTTCATTACCTCATGTACAGAAGCTATATGATTGATAGCTGGGGCGATCACACGAAAAGGTGCGATTGCCAAATCGCAGCTCTCGATTTTCATTCTCGAATTTGTTATGCAACGTTGGCGGCATCGTATTTCGTAACATCGTATATGTTATGCGAACTCACCTCAAGAAATTTCAGACGTGTTTGAAATCTCTGCGAATGACGCAAAACAAGGCCCTGGTGCGGAGTAGTCTCAAACTCTTCCCAAACATTCCTCACACGTCGCGAGAGGGTCACAAACATGTCGTTTTGCTCGCAAATTATTCATTTATTTGTTTGCACGGTGAAGCGGCAGGTTGGAGGCTCCCACGCGGAAAGTTTGAAACTTGCCGGCATCCGCCATATTCTGTATATTTTGTCATCTTTTATATTTTATTCACAGTTTGTGCGAATAACATTCATTCGTTTTCTGTACCGCTTCATCCTAATTAAGGTCGCAGGGAGGCTGGCGCGTATCTCGGGTGACTCCGGGGAAAAGAAGAGTACGTCCTGGACAGCTCGCCAGGCCATCGCAGGGCGGAAACATGCTGATGGCTATGCAGCTACTCTTGACGAAAGTCAGCACTGGTTCTTTTACATGAACCTCACACCGTAGACAGTGAGAGACATGGCCGACCTTTGATAACCCAGTTAGGTGCACTGTGGGGACAGTGACAACCCGTTGAGAGTGGGGCTTGAACCACCAACCTGAGGATCAGTGATCCAGCACCTTTACCACCAGGCCACCACTGTCCGTCGCAAAACTGTCTCGATGTGAATTTTAAAATGTACAAAAAAAAACCCACTAAAAATAAATCCATCCTTCCACACGTTTAATTTTTTCTCGTTGTTGCTTGCTTGTGGGCTTATTTTTTGATGTACTGCATCAGGTGACCAAGATGAGCGGTTTTTCAAAATAGTAGCTCTTTCAGACTCCGACAGTTAATACATTTTTTAAAATTCAGCCTTCATGCCAAATTGCCCACGGACCAGTACCGGACCACGGACCCACGTGACCTGGTGGTTGGAGACCTCTAATCTAGCATACACTATCACTGTGCTTTGAGAATAGAGCAAGTGAGTCTGAGAAAATTAATTACAGCAGTGTTATGTCACGTTGTTGTTCGTGTCCACGTGTCACCTCCTCCTGCCCTCTTTCAATCATGTTACAAAACACCCACCAGCTCTCACAGATATTTAAATGAGTAACCAGGGTGAGTGTCTTCGCGCTGCTCCGAGTTGTTAAAGGTATGAAGTTCAAGTTGTGTGGAAGCAAAGGTTAACATTTCGTCCTCGTATTGTTTCCCTCTCTTGCTCTGTGCCTCACCCTGACTCATCACACCCAGACTCAGCATCTATTTTTGCTTTATTTGTCTGCTTGATCAAAGGCAGTCTGGATTCCTATTGCGTTGGCTGGGGGTTTCAGTGCAGTTCGTTTACTCAGCACACAGCATGTATGATAAAGACAGGCTTTACATGGTGAGAGAGCAAAACAGCAGTTATGGGAATCTTTCAGTAATGGTCACGTTCCTCAGCAGGTGTGTTTACTAGGAACACTGTCCCTCAATACACAGTGTAAGCGTCATAATCTGGCCAAGGCCGTAGTACATCCTGTTGTGGGGACTTTGCGCATGCCCGTCGTCACCTTCGTTTCCCTCCATCCCTACATGTATACTCTGACTCGGCTATACAATAACACAACGGCTTTCTCTCAAAGGCGGCAGATTCTGGAGCACACACTTTTGTTTCCGGTGAGCATGATCAGCTGACTGTAATTATGTGGAGCTGCTGGGGGCTGCATCTTTAAATTGAAGTCTCGCTAACAAAAGCCAAGTGCGTGTATGACACGCGTAAGAGTAGCTAACGTCTAGAGTCAAGAAAATAAATTGTCACAAATCCTCTTGACTTATACTCACGTACAAGTCTATGAAATCTTTCTCAGCTGACACCGGGCAAAGGCGGGTACACCTTGAACAGTTTCACCGTCCATTGCGGGGCCAAAACACACACACAATTGTCCATATGCACACTCGCAGCTAAGGGGCACTTTGGAGCAACCAGTTAGCCTGATGGGCATGTCTTCTAACTGAGGAGGAGAACCTGGAGGTAACCCATAAAAGTATGCGGAGAACATGCAACCTCCACACAGAAACTCCTTCAACATGCCTTGGACTTGAACACAGGACCTTTGTGTGATGCACGGTGGATGTGCTAACCACTATACCACCACCACCGTTTATTTTCAAATAAAAAAAAAAACATTGTAATGAGTAACAAAATTTTTGACAGCGAATCATCACAAATCCAGCAAGTTCCCTCAAGATCATAACGATTCAATCCCACCACCCACCCACCCACCCACCCATGTGCACACACAATGTCCATCACGACTTTGCTCCCATCATGCCCCAGTGTCAACCCAGGGTTAGATTTTTTTAGAGAAAATCTTTACGCGATTAATTTGTGAATCAGTTACATTCTAGATAGGATTACATGGATGAGCAATCTAGGGTGTACTCTGCCCTCGGCCAGGGTTGGCTGAGATGGGCGCCAGCCTCCCCGTGACCCTAATTAAGATTAATCAGTTCAGAAAATGAATGAGTAAATGAACTGGCCAGTCCATCCTGTTCCAGATTGCGGTTTCTTGTTTTACTTATCTCGGCACAATTTATGTCAGTGTTTGGGATTGTTGTCTTTGTGATATCGATATGAATCCACAGCCAAAAAAATAAGTAGTGACACAGAGTTTCATAAAATTGTTCAGGTTTTTCTTCAATTGTAAGAATAGTTTAGATGTATTTTGTGTGATTTACCCTGGGTATAGCATGTCGTATATTTCAAGGTGTGTGTGTGTGTGTGTGTGTGTGTGTGTGTGTGTGTGTGTGTGTTTCATGGGTTTCTTGTCTGATGCAACCCATCTGAAAGGGAGGGCCAAGTCTAACCTGTCTTCATCATTTTTTTTATCTCAATTTTTCTTTTCTCTTTTTGCTTATGTTCCCATGTAGTAACATATTTATACACCTCAGGCTCGATATTGACTAAACATTGCAGGGACTATTCAGCGACATCCACCTCGCCTTTGTAACATAACTGTGGATTGTTCAACATTCCATCTCAGGGATTGTTCGACGACGTACACCATAATTATGTTGAACATTTATGCTTATTAAAATGACATTGACATTTCAGCGATGATTAATGACTATAAATACCTGTCAAATATTTCACTGAAGTTCTTTATTTATGTTCAACACTTCTGGGGCACTTACGTACTACCATTTATACTTTGTGAAGCAGTGAGAGGGTTTTGTGAAATTATTCAGTAAATTGAATTAGTATTTTTATGCTCAATAACGGACAGGAATCCTTTCTAGTGTGTATTCATGCCTCATAACTATGATGCCTTGTGTGTGTTTTTGCGTGTTTTGTATTGTATGTGTTGTGTTGTGTGTGTGTATTTTGGTGGGTGGGTGTGCGTATAAGTATGTGTGTTTTGGTTGGTGGGTGTGGATATAAGTTTAGGTGTGTGTGAGAGAGAGAGATTGAGTGAGTGTGGGAGCATGTGGGTGTGTGTATAAGTGTGGGTGGATGTGTGTGTGGGTGGGTGGGTGAGTGGATGGATGTGTGCATGGGTGTGTGTGTGTGTATAAGTGTGGGTGGATGTGTGTGTGTGTGTGAGTGGATGGATGTGTGCGTGGGTGTGTGTGTATAAGTGTGAGTGGATGGATGTGTGCGTGGGTGTGTGTGTTTAAGTGTGAGTGGATGTGTTTTGGTGTGTGTGTGTGGCTGTGTGTGCGTGGATGGAGGAGGGTGTGTGTGTGTGTGTGTGGGTGGCTGTGTGTATAAGCATGGGTGGATGTATTTCAGTGTGGGTGTGTGTATAAGTGTGTGTGTGGTGGGGGTATGTATGAAAGTGTGTGGGTGTGTGTGTGGATGGAGGAGGATGTATGAGCATGTGTGTGTATATAAGTGTGGGTGGATGTGTTTCGGTGTGTGTGTGGTGGGGGTATGTATGAAAGTGTGTAGGTGTGGATGGGGGGTGTATGTGTGTGTGTGTGGGTGGGTGAGTGGATGGATATGTGCGTGGGTATGTGTATAAGCATGGGTGGATGTGTATCGGTGTGTGTATACAAGTGTGTGTGTGGTGGGGGGTATGTATGAAAGTGTGTGGGTGTGTGTGGATGGAGGAGGATGTATGAGCGTGTGTGTGTGTATAAGCGTGGGTGGATGTGTTTGTGTGTGTGTTTGTGTGTGTGGTGGTGGGGTATGTATGAAAGTGTGTGTGTGTGTGTGTGTGAGTGAGTGGATGGATGTGTGCGTGGGGGTGTGTATAAGTGTGAGTGAATGTCTTTCGGTGTGAGTGTGTGTGTGGTGGGAGTACGTATGAAAGTGTGTGGGTGTGTGCGTGGATGGAGGGGGATGTATGAGCGTGTGTGTGTGTGTATATAAGTGTGGCTGGATGTGTTTCGGTGTGTGTGTGGCTGTGTGTATCAGCGTGTATCAGCGTGGGTGGATGTGTTTCGGTGTGTGTGTGTGTGTGTGTGTGTGTGTGTGTGTGTGGTCGGGAGTATGTATGAAAGTGTGTAGGTGTGTGCCTGGATGGGGGGGGTGTATGAGCATATGTGTGTGTGTGTGTGTGTGTGTGTGTGTGTGTGTGTGCGTCGGTATGTGTTTCTCAGAATACACTATATTTGTTGGGTAGATGTTCGTAGTAAAAGGAGAGGCAATAAACTGAAGAAAAACATGAGCCAGCGTCACAGCATAAACAAATTACACAGCGTATGATCAGAGCCACACCTTCTGCTCCATCACTCCGTTAGAAGAATTTCGACCTTGTTTATAGTCGTGGCGTAGTCGGGAATAGCAGGTTGATAAGAAGCCTGTCAGTTTGAGGGGGAAAAGCAGCCTCAGAGTCTGAAATATTGTCTAAATGTTGCATGACCTTTTCCCTTATAGCAGAGGAGCAGAGAGAGAGAGAGAGAGAGAGACGAGGATCAAATAGTTCTACTTTACAGATGCACTTGGTTTTGAAGCTCTCAGCCATTTTCAGCTTGTGTAACGGGTGTGAACCAGTGCAATTACCGGTCACATTACCCGTGACAGACCGTAATAGATTTTGTCAGGAGCTTCTCAAAAGAGGAGTGAAGACAGGGCTAAACGATCCCTTACCTTAAGCCAGTGCTTATATCATGTCATATCATGTCTTCAGGGCAACCAAGAAGAAGAGACGCTGCCTTTTTACAGGCTTACGGGTTAGAAAGCCACACTGACAGAGGATATAAATGTGAAATACATGCCTTCGAGTGTGTGTCAGGGTTTTTGTAGATAGTTTTTGTTTTGTTTTTTTCCTCCACAGCTTAAATATTTAGAAGGTTTAGATTTACACACCACAGATGAATTCCATCATACATTTCTTTCCATCGGGACGAGTGAAGTATATCTCAGATATATCTAGTGAAATGTCGCTTCGTTGTTTGAGGGATGAGAAATCAAGCTGTGCTGAAGTGTATTTTAATAAGTGGTATTATTCTCAGTCAGTAAACACCCTACACGGTTAGCGCTCCTCGGTGTGCAGTGCGTGTTGATCTTGATTAGCGGAGACAGCGTGTGTATGCACATGTACATGCATGCGTGTCCAACAGCAGCCTCTGTTTAATCATATTTTGAGGATATTCATTGTTTTCTTTCCATAAATGTGTTTGTAAATATTTGAAGGCTTTATGCAGATTGTTAATATTCATATGTCCAGGATACATGTCCATAACATGCTATTGTTATTTTTGGAAATATACAAAATGTCGTTATTCTAATTTTTCATGCGTCTCTATGGCCTAGGTTTGTCTTTTAGTCTTTTTCTCGTATTCCGTCTTGACTGTTAAGAGTCTGAGAGTTACTTTATCCTCGTGGTTCTTGTTTAATGTGCACTACGAGACAGCACACGTTCTGAATAGCAGCCAACATTTTATAACGTCCACCACCACCACCACCCCCAACCCAATATTTCATTTGCACAAAAGAAAAGCTTTCAGACAGAAGTCAAATCAGGAGCAGAAAAAAAAAACAAAAAAAACAATGCAAGTCCATTGTCTTGGTGCTATTCCCCCTTGTGTCAGAACAAAATGTGAGAGGAAACACCCTTCTCTTATGTACTTATGGTTACATTGGGAACATGGTCTTATCAGATCCCTTCAGAGTGCAGCTCTCCTCTATGGACTAGACTTTGCTTGATTCGCCCTGACTATAGCATGCCACATGTTTTAACGTGTGTGTGTGTGTGTGTGTGTGTGCGTGTGTTTCTTGTCTGCAACCCCAACTGAAAGGCAAGACGGTGCACGTGTGTTTGTTGAGAACTGCATTTGCAATGATAAGCAGTTCAAAGCACAAGAGAACATTAATGGAATTGACTTGAAGTAACACATGTTGCTGAAATGCCTCATAGCCAGGTCCATTGACTCTTCCCGTGAGGGAGGCTAGACATGCTATGACAGACATTCGTTCATTTTCTGAATCGCTTAATCCTAATTAGGCTCCCGGGTAGGCTGGCGCCCATCTCAGCCGACTCCGGGCGAGGGCGAGGTACACCGTGGACAGCTCACCAGGCTATTGTAGCCATGACATAGGAATGACCATTCGAGCGGAAATCAGAGGATTAGCTTCACGTACGTCAGACATCTGCAGCGAGAAAGTCAAGGGCTGGAGAAAAATTCCTCCTCAGAATTCCAGCATCGCTTGTTGGTTTTCTTTTCTTCTTATTATCGTATCCCATGGTTTTACCAGAAAATTCAAAACATGACGTTTGTATTGAAAGGTGTCCAGTGGTACCTTGACTTACGAATTTCCCATGATACGAGCTTCGATCCCACCAAAAATCTGCCCCATCCAACGAGCAAAATTTTTGATTTATGAGCTCTCCTGGGGATATGGCTTTTAGCCTTCTATTCTTCCGCGTGTATTCCCCTGCGCTCTGAGAACACCTTGTTCAGTGTTTCTCAATTATTTTCTGTGATGCCCCCTATAGGAAGGGGAAAAAAAAAAAAAAAACATTTCACAGACCCCACCCCAGCGCTCCGCACGTGACTATAAATAGTATTTACTGTACTTCATACCGTTTGCTCAGTGCTCTTTCCCTACACCATAGGGAACACCTAGTGTAATTGCGCATCCTTTACAGTAGGTGGCATTGGCGCTCTCACTGTGTTCCCTACACCATAGGGAACACCTAGTGTAATTGCGCATCCTTTACAGTAGGTGGCAGTGGCGCTCTCACTGTGTTCCCGACACCATAGGGAACACGGTGAGAGCACCGATGCCACCTGCTGTAGAGGATGCACAATTACACTTAATTCTAGCATAGTATGGCAAAAAAAAAAAAAAAAAAAAAAAAGCATGTTCCCCAGGGTCATACACACCCCCCCTGGCATCACACCACTATTTGAGAAGCACTGGCCTTGTGGGAGCTCACCACGAGCCTTTCCTCGCTGGCAATTGTAGCATGCACGTGCATAAAATTCTCCTCCTTCTCTGTTACACGTCACCTCATTGCCTATGTGACAGCTTTGCGTCCACATGACATCTTTGCCGGAGTCGATGATCAGAAGGGCTAGTTGACGTATTGTTTATGTTTGTTTTATTATTATTTATTATTAATGTTAATGTACATGTATTATTATTATTAAATATTTATTGTTTTTACATGTTTATCTTTAATATATTGGGTCAAATATACGTCTTTGTGGCAAGTTATATGAGTTAGGGGGGGGTTAGAACGGATTGATTGGTTTTCTATTATTTCCTATGGGAATTTTTGTTTTATCGAACGAACATTTTGACTTACGAGTTCGCCTTCGGAACGGATTAATTTCATAAGTCAAGGTACGACTGTACTTTACAATTGAGCATAAAAACAAATACTTCATCCAGACAAACCACAATTTGTTTAAAAAAATGTAACAAGCAGGTGGTTCTTCATCCTTGAGTATCACAATACTGTTTTGTTTCTTTTATCATAATAACAGGCTTACAAAGTTAATTCAGGTGTCCTGGAATTAAATGTTTGAATCGACCAAGCTTGAAAGTCGTCCTCATTCTCATGTCTCCTCATCTGCAGGCCAGCCTTTTAAGCTGGACCCAAAGACAGCTCATAAGAAGCTGCGCCTATCCAATGACTGCCTGACCATGGAGAAGGATGAGAGCTCTTTAAAGAAGAGCCACACACCAGAGCGCTTCAGTGGTACAGGTTCCTACGGCGCCGCTGGCAACGTATTCATCGATAGCGGCTGCCATTACTGGGAGGTCTTGTTAGGAGCTTCCACGTGGTGAGTGAAAATATAACTATGACACAAGCGCAATCTTTCTTTTTGTAGATTTACTGTGGACATGGCCAAGACGGTTTTGTGTACATCTGCCCTCTATGCCTATTTTAACCCCAGCAAGCACAAGAGAGAAAATCTTTCCACTGTCCTTTTACAAATTGCAGGGATCCCTCGCTACTTCGCGCTTCAATTCATGCGGCTTCAGTGCATAGCGTTTGTTTTTTTGTTTTTTTATTTAATATTCATCGAATTAAAAAATAAGGAAATTAAGGAAGAATAGGGGGAAAAGTTAAGAAAAATGCAACAAAAACAAGGCCAATTATGCAAAAAAAAAAAAAAAATCATAAACCAACACGAAACAAAAAACAACCCAGAACCTCCCATCAAAACTAGTCAGTTTTGTGAGGTGTGCATTTGCATGCGTGCGTGCGCGCGTCTGTATGTGAGTACAGTGATACCTCTGCTCACGAACATAATTGGTTCCCAGAAAGTGTGTGTGAGGCGAAAAGTTCGTCTTCCGAACATTTATTTCCCATAAGAAACCATTAAAATGAGAATAATCCGTTCCCAGGTCCCCATAAAACATAATTTTCTACTAAATAATCCTTAAAACTACACAAAAATATACCTTATTTTATGTATAATAAATGTGCTATTGTATTGTAATTAAAGAAATAAACTGTACTGTATAATAAAGTCGTTTTATTTACCTTTGTGATGGTAGTTGATGGCTTGATGGAATGGAGTGGGAGGAGGAGGGAGGGAGGGACTTACTGTTTGGAAGGAGTGTTTGGAAACGCCTACTGTTTGGAAACACCCTTAGCCACACACGCACCCTTAATAGCTTCCTTGTTCTTAAGGATGGGAGCAATGGTAGACTTAGCGTACTGGTACTGGGACGCTGAGTCACACAAACGCACACCTCGTTCGTGGTTTTCAATGATCTCCGCCTGTGGTGGGTCTTTTTCGGTCCCATAATAGCAAAAGTACACTCAATATGGTCCAAAATGTCTATCAAACACAAACCACTTCCGCACTCAAAGAAAGGGGTGTGACGAACTGTGACGCCGTGAGCGTGCGTCAGCTTCTCGTGGCCGCCACCGTGGCGCTGTTCGACCGCGTGGTTTGATTCGTCCGCCGAAAACTAGTTCGTCAGCAGAGACAATATGCTCACAAATTTAATGTTCTTGAGGCGAAAAGTTCGTGAGCTTAAGCGTTCATCAGCGGAGGTTTTACTGTATTTATATTTTATTTACATCTTATGCATTGTTTTTGAATGTTTGTTATTATAAGCATTTCCAGCATTAAATATGTATTTACTGATATTATATACACATATACATGTACATATTTGGGTTACATACTACTCCGCAGACTCTGGGCAAGAAAATGGGGTATATCCTGACCCTGACTTCGCCAGACCATTGCAGGGCAACACACTTACAGCCATTCACACACACACACACACACACACACACACACACACACACACACACAAACATACACCAAGGAGTGATTTGGAATAGCCAATCAGCCTATTGTGAATGTTTTTTGACTGTGCGAGAAAAATCGAAACCCAGGAAGAAACCTACGCAAGCACTCGGAAAACATGCAGACTCCACACAGAAACGCCCAGAGATAGGAAATCAAACATCTTGCTGTCAGACGGACGTGCTAGTCATTACATCACCATGCTGCCTAGTCTCAGCATGTGATATACATATTATCCAGTGTGGGTATCACTGCTTAGTAACCATTCCTGTTTTCATCCAATCTTTACCCCAAAAACAAAAATTGAATTAAAAGAGAATGATTTGGATTAGTTTTTTTTTTTTTTTTTTTTTAATACCTTCACATGAACATAAACATTAGTTTATCCCCTCCTTCTGCTTTTAAATCTGCTGGTTCAATAGACTAGGCTGGACCTAATGGTGAGGTTGCAGTGTTTTGCGTTTATATGCTCAGAGTTATCGTTATTGCTGAATCATGCAATGTTTTTAGCATCTTAACATTTTAAGCCTATTGTTTAGTTAGAATTAACCTAAAGTACAGCTTTTCCCATGATAGCTGTGGAGCTCAATTATCAAGAAGAGCAAGATCAGATTATCGCAATAATTAAAGCATTTGGTCTGATGCTTGGTACACACGAGAGGATCATGGCCGATTTTTAAAAATGTGGGCGGTCAAAAGAAATAATGACAGATTAGACTGCACCCTAGACAATTAATTCAAGATGCAGGACCACACACACTTGGCAATTCTACTGAACAATCTCAGAGTGATGAGTCCAGGGACTTGCAAGGTGCAGTGAAGAAAGGAAAAAAAAAAAAAAAAAAAAAAAACTGCGCTTGTCATTTTGCAGCATGAGCCGGAGGTGGCAAGCTCCTGATACAACTCCCTGTGTTGTGTACACAAGTAGAGGGGAGTGAAGCTCATGATCATTAGGAATGTAGTTCACTTTATGTGCCGATGCCTCAGAGATGCTGCGCTCCACATGATGCTTCTCGATCAGCTCACTGTCATTAGCTGTTGCGGATTTCGGCTCAGCATTTCAAATAGCTTCGAGTATTTTCATCAGCATTCCCTTTCACACTGTACGATTTCTAGTCATGTTTGATATTTATGAGTCTTAATCTGGAGGCTCGGGTCCTGTTGCTGATTTTAAGATCCTGTCTGTAAGCACCTCATATTAAAGGATCGTTTAGCCAAATAATTATTTGCAACCAGCCTCAGATCTAGAACGCCCCCACAATTATAAGAAGGAGGGAGACAGACTAAAGACAGGCCTGGTTCTCCTGCACTGAGGCCAGCATGCTGTTCTTTTTGGGTTTTTTTGGATATATTTAATTTGAGAAATTATATAATAGGCGGTGGTGGTGGTGTTGTGGTCAGCACGTCCGCCTCACATCAAGAAGGTCCTGGATTCGATTCCCAGCTCGGGCGTTTCTATGTGGAGTTTGCATGTTCTCCACGTGCTTGCATGGGTTTCCTCTGGGTACTCCAGTCTAAAAACATACACAGTCGGTTAAATGGCTGTTGCAAAGCTCCCGTAGGTGTGACCCGCCCTCGCCTGGAGTCGGCTGAGATGAGCGCCAGCCTCCCCTAATTAGGTTTAAGTGGTTCAGAAAAGGGGCAGTGGTGGCCTCGTGGTATAGGGCGCTGGATCGCTGATCCTAAGGTTGGGGGTTCGAGTCCCACCCTACCCACGGGTCGTCACTGTCTTCCCCAGTGCAGCTAACTGGGTTATCAAAGGCCGGCCCTGTCTCTCACTGTCTATGATGTGAGGCTGTAACAGAACCATTGCTGACTTTCGACAAGAGTAGTTGCAAAGCCGTCAGCGTGTTTCTGCCCTGCGATGGTCTTGCGAGCCATCCACGGTGTACTGTGCCCTCACCCGGAGTCACCTGGGATGGGCGCCAGCCTCCACGCGACCCTAATTAGAATTAAGCGGTTACAGAAAGTGAACTGATGAATGGTTCAGAAAATGAATTGCCGTCCACTTCCTCAAAATAAAACACTTGTAGTCCATAAACAAATCTGTTTTTGTAAAAATTTCATCACCATGACAACAATAATAGCAACTGGGCAGGGTTTTGGGATTGGTTTATTCTGGTGCCAAAGTAACGGCCGACTCTGATTATTTTCAACATTTGCATTAAAAACTCATCCTGTGCTGCAGGTACACCGTGGGAGTGGCATACAAGTCGGCCCCAAAGAACGAGTGGAACGGCAAGAACTCGTCATCATGGGTGTTTTCCCGCTGCAACAATAACTTTCTGGTGCGGCACAACGGCAAAGAGATGCTGGTGGAGGCGTCGCTGCAGTTACGGCGGCTCGGCGTGCTGCTGGACTACGACAACAACACACTGTCCTTCTATGATGCCATGAACTCACAGCACTTGCACACATTCGACATCTCCTTCCTGCTTCCAGTCGCCCCTACCTTTATGATCTCGAATAAATCACTGATGATCCTGTCCGGCTTGCCTGTGCCTGACTTTGTGGACTGCCCTGAGCAGCAGGATGGCAGCAGCCGGCAGCAGGAGTCTCCGTATGGCCTGACGATGAAGACCTGCAACTGAGGCACACTCAACGACTCTTCCAGAACAGTTCGTGAAACGTCTCCACAAAGGGCCGAAGGGCTGATCGTCCACTCTTGTTTCCTTACTTTTATTTTGGCCCCACTACTGGCTCACACTATTGACGGTGTGGATGGAATGGGTGGAGCTAGAATGAAAAAAATGTGCAGATATTTCCAATGAGGGTGTTTTGATTAGTGTTGCATGACTACTGGTCATGGATTGAGATCTTTAATGGAGTGGAGAAGGTATGTAAATTATTCATGATTAATAGGTTGGTTTGCTTCCTTTGTAAGTTTAATATTATCCTAAAAAGCACTTTTTTGAATTTTTTTTTTTTTTTTTTTTTGAGAGCCCCTGTGTGTAAAAAGAGAAGAAGAAAAAAAGAGCGAGAAGCTTGACATAAGACAGGGCTGGACATGGTTTGAATATAATCTAGCGGATTTATCTTCTAACGGTAAAAAGTGATATAGATGCGGCGTTTCTACTGAGGTTAACATTTAATAATATCTGATGAGAAAACAACAAAGTCACACTTTCATATTCAGGGAGAACAAGGAGAACATTTTTCTTTGTGTTTTCGTCTGAGACGTTTATAGCATGATATGTATTTTCTCTGTGATTTGTTCCACTCTATTGGTTTTCTGTTCTGTAATTGGTGGAAAAGCATGACAGTCCCATTGCTAATTTTTTAGGCCTGTATCTGTACTGATCCAAGGTAGTATTTTATTTTCATTATTATTATTATTATTATTATTATTATTATTATTATTATTGTAAAGCTAAATTCATATTCACGCAACTCATAAAAGCATTGAGGGTGAAAATATCTCCAAAGGGCTTTAAATAATACAATTTCTATGACTTTCACATATAGATTCATTCAAGCAGTTGAAAGGAGGGGCAGATTAGAACTTTATTTAGTTTCATGCTCGGATTTCCACAGGTTGTGATGTTCTGTAAAGCGAAGTCTACTTCGAGATGAACATGTCGGCATGGTAAAGCCGGTCACTTAGAATTTTTTTTTTTTTTTTTTTTTTCCCCCTCCTATATGATTTTTCTCAGTACAGTGTTCAGGGAGGATGAGTGAATGATGTCACAGACAATCATTTCTACCTTGCGGGCAAATACTTATTGTGTAGCATGATTATAATGTATTGGCAATAGTGTGTAATACTTGAGCCCCTCCTTAAAACAGAAATGGGCGTCCAGCTGAGCTATGCTATCTCTGTGCAGCCTGGAGAGCAGATGTACTACTGATGGCACTCTCCTGCTGCTTCTATAGTCACGTGTGGGGTCTCTCTCGTTTCTTTTTTTCCCGCCCTTGTAGCTGCTCAGCTCGGCTCTTCCCTCGTCCCACTGGGCTTTTTTTTTTTTTTTTTTCCCCTCGATGTTCTCGTGCTAAAATCTGAGCGCATGCTTCTGATCACAGCGGTCCGTTTTTCCCCCACACACCCCCCACCGCGGACGACGACACCATTAATATTCTTTCTTATGTTCTGTGAGGTTGTTGTTGTTATTGTTAATAATACTGGAATCATACACTACGTGCACAGTAAATGGGCAGTTGGTGCAAGAATTACTTTATTCCTGAAAGAGCTCACCGATTTTCCACACGTCCAATCTCTTGATTCTTTATATTGTCAGCCGAGTAGTTAAAATGCCATAGCGGACCCGACACATGAAAGCAATATGGACTGCGACAGTCCATTTTAAACATTTTCCATTTTATTCCGAGTTTTGTTTTATTTTCTTTCGAACTCGAATGGCAGTTACATTTCAGAAGCCATGAACATTGAATAAAAATTTCCAAAATGCTTGAGTCTTATTCAGGGTCTGTCCACCTCGAAGTCATTGTATTGTTTGTTTGAGCGTGTCACTGGGTCCTTCAGACCAATTTTTGAACTGCTTCCTATTAATATGATCCACTGAGGGAAGGGGTTGGTTGGTTGGTTGTGTGTGTGATTTTTTTTTTTTTTTTTTTTTTTTCCAGGAGATTGTGCAGCATAGCAGTAGTGATCACTGAACATTTTGCTTTACTGCATATAAGGTTTTCAACTAGCTGTGCACTTCTTTGCTTTTAAAGTGACTGATGAGCTCTACGATTCCATTGTTCACTGATTACTCTCACATCTCCAGTTTAAAAAAAAAAAAAAAAAAAAAAAAAATGCACAAGGCGTCATTGTTATTTCAGTTTTTAAAAGATGATCATACACTAGTGTGTTTATCATGTTTCCGTTTCAATCAGTTTTAGGAAGACAAGGTTGTAAATCATAGGGGGAAATATATATTATATGAAATTGTATAATATACAAATATATATGGACATTGTTATTTATGTGAGCTGAAACCCAATAAAAAAAAAAAAAAAAAAAATCTGATCCCAAATATGTTAGTTGGATTGTGTTTTGCTGTCCTGACCTTCTATTTGTATTCTCTCTGTACACAGATTGTGTCACAGGGAGAGAAGGGTAAGGATGCCAAGCAAGTGTGCTCGCAAGCCCCACAGGCATGAGAGGCTAGAGAGGAGTCTGCTGCACTGGCAGGGTACTGAGTGCCCACAGTCAGAGGACAGGGCATTGCCCATGCTCTTCAGCTGCCTCTCCTGGCACAGATAGATCAGAAAACCAAAGGGTGAGTGTGTTATCAAGATGGACCGAGTAAAGGCGTGTACAGAGAAAGAGAGATATAACAACTGATGATCTCATTGGGTGATATGCATAGTATTAATTTGTGTATTTAATATATTCTGGTATTGACATATTCATTAAATATATTCCTTGTCTTGTATTTTGATTCAACAAAGTCAGGGCAGCTGAGAAAAATAGACAAACACTCTTTCATATGTAAAAAAGCATCTGCGTTAGATCAGTTGTTATTATTACAGACAGTAGGTGTTCATCTTTCATTTTCTGTAACCACTTAATCCTAATTAGGGTCGCGGGGAGGCTGGCGCCCATCCCAGTCGACTCTAGGTGAGGGCAGGGTGTACACCCTGGACGGCTCGGCAGGCCATCGTAGGGCGGAAACACGCTGACGGCTATGCAGGTACTCTTGTTGAAAGCCAGCAATGTTTCTTTTACATGAACCTCACACCACAGACAGTGATTGACATGGCCGGCCTTTGATAACCCAGTTAGCGCCACTGGGGGCAGTAGCTTTGTTGAGTGCTTAATTCTGATTGGTCAGCTATATATTTTACAGTGTGTGTTTGTGTGTGTGTTTAATAACAGACTGCTTGTGTGGACCACATCATTAGTGGAAGTTAGAAAATAATTTTAAATCAACCATCAGTTATCCTTATCATTTATCCGACAGGGACGTGAGCGAAGCTGGAACACTGCTGACTTTGGGTAAGAAGTAGGATATACCCTAAACAAGTCACATGTCTATTACAGGACTAACACAGAAAAAAAAAAAAAAAAAAAACATTCACATTTACACTTCGGGGCGAGTTGGAGTGGCCAGGTGTCTTTTTATGAATGTCTTTGGTCTCATTCATTTGTCAAACTGCTTAATCTTACTCGGGTCACAAGGAGGCTGGAGAACATTTCAGTCAACTCTTGGTGAACACCCTGGACTGCTCGCCAGCTAATCACAGTGCCAACACACACGCTAAAACATACATACTCGCATCTCAGGGCAATTTGGAACAGCCAGTTAGCCTAAAATCAAGTCTCTGCATTGTAGGAGGAAACTCGACGAAACAGATGCCAGCACAGGAAGAACATGTGTCCTTGGTGTGAGATTTGATCCCATAACATTCTCATACTTAGCGAACAACGACATCACTGTCACTATGCCGCTCGTATGATTTTTTATCTTTTCAATAAGTCAAATGTGTAAAATTTTTGCATATACAGGGATCCCTCGCTACTTCACGCTTCAAAGGAAGAATAGGAGGAAAAAGTTAAGTAAAATTCCACAAAAACAAGGCCAATTATGCAAAAAAAACCCAAACAAACAAAAAAAAACAAACCCAAAATCCCCCATGGGGTTATGATGTGGCGTCTGGATGTGTGTGTATTTATATTTTATTTACATCTTATGCATTATTTTTGAATGTTTAATTGTTATTATAAGCATCTACAGCTTTAATGATGTATTTATTGATATTATATCCACATATACATGTACGTATACATCAGTCAGGGGGTGTTGATCCTACTTCACAGAATTCGGCGAACGCGCGAGGAGGGGGGCGGTCTCAGTCCCCATTAACCACAGAAACTGAGGGATCCCTGTATATTGCTATATTGTGCTGAATTATTATTTTTTACTATTAAGTAGCTGTGTAATTAAGGGAATAATGTACAACAAACTAACCAATTATTGCAAAATACAGTGGTACCTCACTTTACGAAATTTTTCGTAAATTGATCCGTATTTTACATGTAAACCACGTGATTTGTTCCAAGGCTCCCCCTAAACCCTTTAAAAATTATACAAGTATACCCTTTAAGACCTCCTTCTGCTTCAATATCGTACCGATGGTTGACGAGTTTGGCCATATTCCTTTGCGATATCACTCGAGCCCGTTTCTACTTCTCACTCACAATGGAAATCACACGCATGTGCGCGCACGTGTGTTGACCATGTCTTCTTCGCAGAGTTATAATCTTGCAAATGTTTATGGAAGGTTAAAAGCCTAAGTCAAGAAATAAACCATGAAATAACAGTAACTCTGTCCTTTACACGCAAAGCATTATAGCTGCTGCAGCTCCATAATAGCCAATGTGAGGGAGCGACATCATCCCTCCTAGCCAACGGGAGGCCAGCAGGGTGGGATGTTGGGAGATGGGCAATGGGAGGTAGCTGCGTCATCCCTCCAAGCCAAGTGGAGGCCAGCGGGGTGGGGTGTTTGAACGTCATTGATGGAAGAGAGGCTCGTGCGTTGTTTGAATGTCTGAATGGCACGTTTAAATTTTTAAGATGGTGCTTTCGTAGCGTGAACTTGTTTCGTATCCAGAGACAAAAATTTTAGGAAAATGTGTTTCGTAACCTGCATTTTTCGTTTGCTGAGACTTTCGACAGTAATGCTCTTCAGGGGATTCAAGACTCATTCACTCTGTAGACATTTATTTCGTAGTAATGACCAGCTTTTTATATATTTCTCCTAAATTAGAAATTTAGAACCAAACATAAGGTAGCACCAATACAGTATTCATAAATATGTATGAAGAAGTGAGGCTCATGTCTTTCTAGCTCAGACTTTACGTTAATGCAGTCTATCAATGGCAGTGATGTCAGATGATTCCACAGAGTGCAGTGCGCATCTGTAGCATCATTAGCATTGTTTATGTGTGATGTGAATGAAAACAAAGTCAAATGTTTAGTCTACTATTTTTTTTTTTTTACAAAATGCCTGAGAGGAAAAATGAAAAGTAGATAAGTAGTGTGCATACAGTGTCGCAAATACTAATTAGCAAGAATGTGACAGGCATTACAAATTCAGTACATGTTGGCAGTAATGTGTGGATATAAAAATTGTTCAATCCCCACATCGTTCTTATTATGCCATCGATGGCACCATGTAACTTTCACAAAACATTCTGTGACGTACAACACAAGACAGACTTTGCTCTTATATGAAAATAACAAACATCTCTCGACCAATCAGAATGAAGCATTCAACAATCACCCTTGTAGTATAAATTGCATTGCTCACCTTTAAAAGTTTCAATGTCAGTCTACTATGAGATGACCTTTAGTCTTCCTATCTAATATCATATCCATCCCAGATTTTTAATGTGTCTTCTTTCAGGATCTATTCAGCGGTGCTTCTTTCTCTGCATCACCTTCAGCAGACACTTTGATTATGGTGCTGCTTATCAGCCACAATGCAAAAGCACAGAAATGAGCCCATATTCGAGGCTCTTTCGAGACACACACATACACAAACCTCTTTAATTACCTCATCATTACTGCTGTAGAAACTACAAAGGCTTTGAATTGTGATGTTCCCAGACAAAAAAAAAATGGGAAATGATTAAAATGCAGGAACCGGAGGAACCGGCAGGCAGATATCAAGGCTGTTGTGCAGATTGTGCCATGTGAAGCTGTTTTGCTCAGTTGCTTAAAGATAATGCTAATGCAGCCTTCCTGTGCTTTTCTTAAACCTTATTTCCCTACTTGGATGTTGTTTATGATGATGGCATGGTCTTGAAATGTGTCAACAAGGGAGCTGAAATTTCGAAAAAAAGATATGAATCGTGTCTCTGATTTTACCTTCATGCTATTACCGCCAACAGTGCTGATCATGTGATTGTAAATACGATTTAGTACAATATTATACAGTATAAACTATATACAGGGATCCCTCACTTTCCACAGTTAATTCAGACCAGGATCTCTCCACGACCCCCGAATTCCGCCAAGTAGGATCAACCCCCCACCCCACCCCCACCGAAGTATACATACATGTATATGTGTATATAATGTCAATAACTACATATTCAATGCTATAAATGTTTATAATAACAATTGAACATTTAAAAAAAAATGCATAAGATGTAAATAAAATATAAATACACAGACACACACACACTCAGATGCACACCACACAAAAATGTAACTAGTTTTGATGGGAGGTTTTTGGTTGTTTTTTGTTTCGTTTGTTTAGGGGTTTTTTTGTTTGTTTATTTGGTTTTTGTGCATAATTGGCCTTGTTTTTGGGAATTTTCCTTAACATTTCCCCCTATTCTTCCTTAATGTCCTTATTTTTTAATTCGATGACTATATATTTAAAAAAAAAAAAAAAAAAAAACCACGGGATGCATAAGAAGTCACATAAATTGAAGCGCGAATTAGCGAGAGATCCCTGGACGAAAATACTGAAATTCTATACTATAAACTGCAATAGCTTAAAGCTTCAGTAGCATTTTTAGTGGACTTTGACTAATTGTCCGGGCTTACAGCTAAATCATAATAACGTATCTTCGGACTATGCAGTAGAGCCCACTGTTTGTTTCTTCTTTTTTTTTCCAATCTCGAATCTGATTTAAGTGTTTTCTGGTGAAATGCCATTCTGCTGAAACATTCAAAAACACTGTAATCCTATAGTGTTTGCCTATCCAGTAATTCAGCCGTCTTTCTGTTTTCTATTCTTATTGCATCACTGTAGTCAATTCTTTTAACTCTTGTGACTGATAACGCATACTGTGGGATTTTAAAATGCCACTAATGTGCATTCTAATAAACAAAACTAGCAGGTTGTATCAAAAGATTTATGACGGAAAGCCTGAGATTTTGTGCATCATTACATCAACAATGTTCCTGACAGTCATTAATTTTTCTAACAACACTTTGCAAGTTTCAGTGGGATGAGAGCAGGCAACAAGATGAAAGTTGGAGTTGACTGGGAAAAGTGGTGGACAACCAAGTTCTGTAGATGCTAATCCCTAAACTTTTCTTGTTTGGCCAAAGAAAATGAAGACTTCCTTTCTGATAGTGGCCGGAGTAGATGTTGATGATATGTTCATGAGTATACAGGTAATGGTGGTGTGGTATCGGAACGCGCACCTGTGATGACTAGATTTCGATCTTTTTGTTCTTTTGAGACAAGAAAACATATAACAGATAGCAGATCACAGTTGGCCTGGGCACAGACAGTTAAGAAATTGCCATGGGGCTGAGAGCAAATTCTCAGGTAGTCTCATCAGATGTTAGAAAAGAGATAAACAACTGTGCCAAGTATGAGCTACAATAGGGCAGAAGGAAGAATGTAGTATTCCTGTCAGAGGAGAGTGTGGAGATGTCTGAAGATTAAAAAAAAAAGCTGGTGATGTTGACATCCCATGCCAAGACTGTGGTGATCTCCCCATCACAACTATTTCCAGCATGGGGAAAAAGATGGGAACTGGACTGCTCCAGGAAACTGAAAAGATCTCTTCATTAAATTGGACACGCCCACACATGACAACATGGGAACAGCAATGGAACTCGCCAGAGTGTGATGGAACACAGTCGAGAGTCTGTCCGTGTGGTATGGTAACGTGTTGAACTTTTAAACAAACTTAGACAGCCAAAAAAACTGCAGAGTGGAGTTAAAAAAAAAAAAAAACACTCACAGTCCCCTTCAACACTGTTGGAACAACACTGGCTATGTGTTTCTTTACATCCTGTACATCTGCATATTCCAATCCAACTGTTCAGTTCTTTTACATTTACAGCATTTTGGCAGACGCTCTTATCCAGAACGACACAGTTATCATTTTTATACAACTTGAGCAATTGAGGATCAAGGACCCAACAGTGGTGACAGTGGGAATTGAACCACTGACCTTCGGATTAGTAACCCTTCGCATTAACCAATATGCCTTTGGATGCCACCCAACTAACACTGCACCCGACCCCTAATGCCTCTCCCACAGGTGGTGGATCCATGGGAGGGCGGACCCATGTCTCTTTTTCAGGCTGGGTCCGGCTGGGCTCCATGGGGAGAAACCCGACCACCAGGCACTTGCCTCTGAGCCTCGCCCCCAAGTCTGGTTTCAGGATGGCCCCCGGTGGCCCACGTCCGGGCAAGGGAAACTGTGTTCTTGATTTTTCTTTCTTCATCATAGAGGTCTTTTGAACCGCACTTCATCTGGACATTCACCTAGAACCTGTTTGCCTTGAGTGACCCTACCAGGGCCATAATTCCCCCGACAACATAGCTCCTAGGATCATTAGGACACGCAAACCCCTCCACCATGATAAGGTGGCAATTCAAGGAGGTGAGCTGGAAAGCAGAACTTGTACTGGTCCGTTGTGGTGAAGTGGGAGATGAGAAGCTCAGCTGAGAAGCTGGAAGCTCAGCCATCCGGGGAGAGCTCGGAGTAGAACTGCTGCTCCTCCACATTAAGAGGAGCCAGTTGAGGTGCATCTGGTCAGAATGCCTCCCGAAGACCTCCCTGGTGTGGTGTTTCGGGCATGTCCAACCAGGAAGAGACCCCGGGGTCAACCTACAACACACTGGCGAGACTATGTCTGTCGGTTTGTCTGTGAATGCCTCGGTATCCCCCTGGAAGTGCTGGGGAAGTGGCTGAGTAGAGGGACGTCTGGACCTCATTGCTTAGGCTGCTGCCCCCGCGACCTGACCCGGATTAAACGGAAAATGATGACATGACATGGCATTAACCACCAAGCCACCACTGCCCTGTTATTATTGTAGTAGGCACCTGCCATTAACTGTTTAAAACCATGAACATATAATAGCTGGACCATGCATGGTCTGGATTGAGGCGGCAAATAAGACCTGACTCTGGTTGAGCACTGTATTCTATAGAGTACTAACTTTTCGGCTTACGGGCTTAGCCTCTGAACGGATTAAATTCGTTAGCTGAGGTATCACTGTATATACTTGTCAGAGTTTCACAGTTATAGTTCTGTACCTACGCTAGACTGATATTATTCCACAGTTGTCAACTCTCAGAATTTCAGTAGAAGATTGATGTTGCTATGTCTTGTCTCACATATTTACACCACCTATACATGTATATACAGTGCAGGGATCCTTCACTTTCCACGGTTAATTGGGACTGAGATCCTCTGCGACCGCCAAATTCAGCGAAGTAGAATCAACCCCCCTGACTGACATATACGTACATGTATATACAGTATAATATCAATAAATACATATTCAACGCTATAAATGCTTATAATAACAATTAAACATTCAAAAATAAGGCATAATATGAATAAAATATAAATATGTATGTATATATACATGTATGTGTATGTATATATATATATATATATATGTGTGTGTGTGTGTGTGTGTGTGTGTGTATATATATATATGTGTATATATATATATATATATATATATATATAATGTGTATATATATATATATATATATATATATATATATATATATATGTGTGTATGTGTATATATATATGTATGTGTATGTATATATATATATATATATATATATATATATATATATATATGTATGTATGTATATATGTATGTGTATATTATATATATATATGTATATTATATATATATATATGTATATTTTATATATATATATGTATATTATATATGTAAGGTTATTAAAGATCACAATCAAGACTCATTATTCATTCATCTTCTGAACCACTTAATCCTAATTAGAGTCACAAGGAGCCTGGCGCGTCAGTCCATCGCAGGACCAACACTTACACAACCATTTCCCACGTAGGGACAATTTAGAACAGCCAGTTAACCTACTCTGCACTTTTTTGGACTGTGGGAGAAAACCCACACAAGCACGGAGAGAACATGCAAACCACACAGAGACGTGCCAACCACTATGCCACCATGATACTGAACGCTCACTCATGAAGCAAAAAACATGTGTGCTACAGAACAGACCTTTATCAGGTTCAAACAAAAGAAGCGGTGCAATCCCCCCAAAAAAACACTGTCCCTGATGTCGAATAGCAGGTAACTGAGGAAGCTTACTTAAATGGAAAGCTGTGTTCAAGCACAGCCAATTCCTGCTGAGAATAAACAACAGCACATGTAAATGTCTTGAAGAGACAAAGCATCACAGAACAATGAAGCAACTGTCAAGCTTCATTGAGCAAATATAATTGAATATAACATAATGCTTCAGATTACGTACTCCTAATAAAGTAGAAATTAAGGTGGAGCGCCTCATAAGGTCTTTCCGGGTTGAGTTTGTTTATCCTGTTATGCATAGACAGGTTTCAGTTTCCTTCGTCATGCAACTCCGTGATATACGAAATCCAATCTGCTTCAACCCAGCGATGCGTGGACGCAATACAACTTTCCGAAATTAAGTAGATGAATTAGTACTATAGTGCAATGCATGGGACATGGGAAAACCGTCCAAAATAAAGCGGAAACATGGACACTGGATGGACACAGGACAACCATTCAAGCCTTGTTCCATGGCTATTTTTGATGTGTTAAGTCTACACAGTAACCCGAGGACATAGGACAGAGACATCTCAACCATGCAAGCCATATTCCATGATTATGGAGCGCTGCCATAATCAAAGGGTGAATTTCGCTGAGTTGAAGTTATGTTTTGGTGGACAAGGTTATCTTGTCTGTCCTTGATTACTCCTGTGATTGTTACCATTTCTCACTTCCTTGTCACCTAAATCTAAATCGAGAAGTACAGCTATTCAATTACGATATGTCTGTACATTCATCAATCACAGCCATTCCCAAAGCAAACGCCAAAGTGTACGGTCATGAGTCAAAGTGATGAAAGCACAGTTATACCAGTGCACATTTTCTGTCTCGGTGCAAAAACCTGCAGCTACTTTAAACAGTCATTCATACATTTTCTGTAACTGCTTAATCCTAATTAAGGTCGCAGGGAGGCTGGCGCCCATCCCAGCCGACTCTGAGCGAGGGCAGAGTACATCCTGGACAGCTCGCCAGGCCATCGCAGGGTGGAAACATGCTGACAGCTATGCAGCTACTCCAGTTCAAAGTCAGAAATGGTTCTTTTACATGAACCTCACACCATAGACAGTGAGAGACATGGCCAGCCTTTGGTAACCCAGTTAGCTGCACTGGGGGGGGGGGGGCAGTGACAGCCCAGTGTGAGTTTGGCTTGATCCACCAACCTTAGGATCAGGTGCTCCAGCACCTTTACCACCAGGCCACCACCACCCTTACTTTAATTACCACCCCCCTTACTTTAAACATTTTGAAAGAAATTTCTGGATTTCTAAGAATTTGTCAGACTTTTTTTTTTTAATGCAATTTGGACTCTCAGAAGAAGCAAACTTCGTCTTTGGAATTCAGTCTTCTTCTTTTCCTTTCGGCTGTTCCCTTCAGGGGTCGCCACAGCAAACCATCCGCCTCCATCTCACCCTGTCCTCTGTATCTTCTACTCTTACTCCAACTACCTTCATGTCCTCCTTCACCACATCCATAAATCTCCTCTTTGGTCTTCCTCTGGGCCTTCTGCCTGGCAGTTGCAACCTCAGCATCCTACTACCAATATACTCACTATCCATTCACTGTACATGTCCAAACCATCTCAATCTAGCCTTTCTGACTTTGTCTCCAAAACATCTAACATGTGCTGTCCCTCTGATGAAGTCATTCCTGATCCTATCCATCCTCGTTACTCCCAAAGAGAACCTCAACATTTTCATCTCTGCTACCTCCAGCTCTGCCTCCTGTCTTTTCCCCAGTGCCACTGTTTCTAAACCATACAACATCGCTGGCCTCAACACCGTCTTCTACACTTTTCCTTTCATTCTTGCCGATACTCTCCTATCACACATCACACCGGACACTTTTCTCCAACCTTCTTCACTTCTTTTCCACACTCTCCATTGCTCTGGATTGTTGAGCCTAAGTACTTAATAAAAAAATAAATAAATAAAGATGTTCCTAACGTACTTGTGAATAAAAACCTTCTCGCAGTATCGGTTTAAATACATCCTTGAACATGTAGCGGATATAACAATAAATATAATATAAAAAATTGCCTGTTGAATTTTGTCAAAATAAAACATACTCCTGTCAGGAGAGCAGAATTTGCTTTGGTTATTCAGACAACTGGATTGTAGGTTGTCAGTTCATTTATTTGTGTTGAGTGTGGAAACCAGACGGGTGGAATGAGCTGTATGTCGTTAGGTGATTTGCGTTACCTCATCAAGCTGCGAGAAGACTGTCTCGAAAGCATTTTTTTTTAAACGGCAACAGAAACCATGTTATTTTGTGCCAAGCTCTCTGCTAAAGTCATGAACAGATCATAGTGCTGCGAGTTGCTCTTTCTTCTTCCAATTAATAATTACAAATTTCTACATGTGTAAGACCCATTAGATACAAATTCCCAACATACTCCAATCTGAACTAGGAGCTCCTTCTAATTGCATTTCTAATTGCACAAGTAATGAGCAGCTCTGAAGCAGCTTGTTATGTCATTTGTCGGCCCATCCCCTAATGTGGTGTAAACCAACAAGTAAATTAGATCTGCCTGAAAGCACCTTTAAACTGTCTCCTGAAGATCAGGAGATCCAGGACCTCGACAAACGGTGCTATAAGAGGAAGGCCGAGCAGATGCTTTCTGATCACATCCACCCCAGCCACAGACTCTTTTTACCCCCCTGTCGTCGGCAAGACGGTACAGGAGCATCCGTACTTGCACCAGTAGCAAGCATGAGACTGGCCATGGATGAAAAAAAGCGGAATTTGGGTGTTTGTTCAGAAAAATTTTGGAAAATGGAATACTGAATGGTATTAGACGCATTTAAAAATAAGCTTTGGAACATTTGTAATGTTATTGAATAATTCACTTTTTTAGAATAAATCACATCAAAATATCTTAAGAGTTGTAAGTCCCCACTGATATAATGATACTTTACATGTGTATTCTTTATTCTTGTACTCTTCCACAATTTCAGTGTTCAAACTAATACTTTATTATTACTTTAATTATTGTAGAAATAATTAAAAGAACCTAGAAATATCTAACATATATCGTAATTATCTCCAAAAGATGAGCAATTTCATAACTTTTGGAGAGTTTGAAAGGTTAAAGTACTTGAAAAAGGAATGGCATTGCTGTATCACATATCTGTTGAAAAAGCAGATATGCAGATTATGTTCTATGTTCCTACAGTGTTTTTAAAGCCATACAATAGATTATATGTATTTATTACAAAAATTCAATCATCTTACTTTCTAAAATTTCAAGATGAAGGGACCACTCTTAAAATTTCTATCTTTGAGAAAAACAGTTTGTTTACACTAATTTCTATGTTCAATATTTACACTCTGTACAAATCTCGTTCTTGTTTTACTTCTTAAGCTTAATCTTCTTTGCGAGCGACAGGAGCTCGGCTATTCTTTCCTTCTTTTTATCTCTCCGCTGTGCTTTCTCTTCCTGTTCCTTCTGGTGGTCTAACCTCGCTCTTTTTTGCTTTCTAAAATCGTTTTTATAAAATACAATCACTTATTATACACATGTAAGTCACTTTCGTATTTGAATGAATAAGTTAAGAAAAAAAACAAAATGATTCTTCAGTATATCCGACTTTGTTTACGATATAACAGCGCCCATGAAGCGATAGGAATGAAGCAAACACACTTTTTAAATCGCGCCTGCGTTGCTCTTGCTAGTAAAATGATAATTGCAATAGCTCGAAAGTGGGCGCTTGTCACAAGTGACACACGAAGCTTATGAGAGAAAGTGCGGCTTATCCGGACTTCCGATCTTTCAAGCGAGCAAGTGATGGTTGAGTACTAAACAAGTATTCAACGCACACTTGCTCACTTGAAAGATCGGAAGTCCGGATAAGCCACGCATTGTCTCACAAGCTCCGTGTGTCACTTGCGACAAGCGACTACTTTCGGTGGAGCGCGTCACAAATCACGAAGACGACTTCACTGCGAGAACTTCCTGTTTAACACCAAGCCTCGAATGAAATGTACATGTTCGTCGGAACATCGTATCACACAACTTTATCACGCTCGGAGGGACGGGGGTTCAACTCTTACCCCCTTAAAAAAAAAAATTTTATTTCAACAGATCTGGAATCATATAAAAAAAATTAGCCTCTGGAGGTAAGAAATAGCAGATTTCCACCAAAAAGCAGAAAAATCTCATGCTTGAGTAGACTCAAGGACATTTCTACCTGTGAACCATCAGGCTACTGAACTGCTTTATATATATATATATATATATATATATATATATATATATATATATATATATATATATATATATATATATACATACATACACACACACACACACACACACACACAGGAATCCCTCAGGATTTCCGCGGTTAATTGGGAGAGAGATCCCCTACGACCACCGAATTCCGTGAAGTAGGAT